>JAKTPF010000031.1:0-74680 GCA_030557475.1 Wenyingozyma nanaspora | reverse complement strand
ATCACAACAACAGATCCCGTGTAGACAGATGAACCTTCAGTAATAGTCGTGAATGTAGTCCAAGTGGAAGCAGCAGAGCCGGCTGTGTACTCAGTTGGGTATGGCGTCTCGATCACAATCACGCTAGTAGTATAAGCGTCTGAGCCAGATCCAATCACCGTTGCAACCGTGAAGGTCGAAGCAACTGAGCCCGTTGAAACTGAGGTGTGCAATGGAATAGTAGCTGTAACAACAACAATCTCACTTGTAGTCCATGATGATGATCCACTGGTATATTCAATTCCACTCGTGTAAGTAGTATCTGAAGAACCTGCAATAGTAGTAGTATGAAGAGGAACTGTAGCTGTAACGATAACAACTTCGCTTGTTCCAACGTATGATCCGTCACTTAAGACACTAGTTGATGTAGTATAAGTAGAAGCTGAAGCACCTGCAGTGGTAACTGTTACCATGGGGATTGTAGTTTCGACAACAATAACATTTGTAGTATAAGTCGAAGTACCTGAACTCACTGTAGTCAGAGTAGTGATTGTAGTTTCAACTGCACCATTGGTAGTAACCACAGATGGCGCAATTGTAGCTGTAACAACAAAGATTTCGCTAGTAGAGACATAAACTCCATTACTTAATACACTTGTTGCAGAAGTGTAAGTAGAAGCAGAAGCACCTGGAATAGTTGTTGTGTGTAAAGGAATAGTGGTTTCAACAATCACTACATTTGTTGAATAAGTTGACGTACCTGAGGTAACTGTTGTCAGTGTTGTGAATGTAGTTGGAGATGCACCGTTCGTTGTAACCGTTGAAGGAAAAATTGTAGCTGTTACCACAACTATTTCAGATGTTTGATATGTTGAACCACCACTAGTAGCTGTAATAGTTGAAACAAAAGTTGTCGCTGAAGCACCTGGAATAGTTGTTGTAGATGGAGAAACGCTTGGAGTTTCCAGAACAATAACTTGCTCAGTTGTTGTCTTACCACTGACAACAAAAGTAGACAAAGTTGTGTATGAGGAAGTTGTAGTTCCTGTCCAATAAGTTGTTGAGACTGTAGTACTATATGGGATATCAACAACAATGACTTTTTCTGTAGTGGTTGTTCCTTGAGTTGTAATCGTAGTTAGAGTTGTATACGAAGAAGTCTTAGTCCCAGTCCAATGAGTGGTTGCTACAGTAGTGCTGTAAGGGACATCAACGACAACCACACCTCCTGTGTAAGTCGAGCTTCCTACTGTATAAGTGGTATAAACAGTTGTAGTAACAGCAGATGAAACTGTGGTAGGAACGGTAAGAGTAGAAATAGTAGCAATTGTAGAAGCACAAGAAGAACCACCACTTATTTGAAAGACATAGTTACTAAAATCAGTAACTGTAGTGCCATCTGGTAAAATGATATCGAAATTCAACTGCGCGTCAGTGGCATAGTTAACGTAAACAATTCTGATAGGATACAGGTATCCTGCTTGTAAATAGACAAAGGCATTGGCGGATGTTGATTCGCCTAAGTATGCCTTCGCTGTGTATAATATGTATTCAGATGAAGCAGAAGACGATAAGGAGCCTGTACAACAGTCAAATCCACCATCACCAATAAATGCCATACCCGCGTCGTCGATAGAATTCAGAGCGAACGTGTAAATACCAGATTCGGTAGCTTTGAAGTAACCTGTGAATTCCAAAGTGATGTGATCCACAGTGAATACCATACCAAAGGTACTCAAAAAGACTTCGTCGTAGGTATATGTGGAGCAAAACACAAGATAACTGCAGCTTGTGGATAACAGGTATGATGTTGAGCCCACTTGGCTGGTGGAGGTATAGGAAAGGGTTGGCTTCACCACACCAGCAGCGGTAGATGTGAGCATACCATATGTTGTATAACCAGTGGCCATGAAGTTGGTACTAGATAAGTCAGTAAGATCTGAAGTTGGGTAACTATATGCAACAACCTTAAAACCAGAACTTGAGGTCCAGCCTGAACCAAACGAACAACCATAAGCCGTTGATCTTGTTGTTGTTGATGCGGCAGAGACATTGATAGTTGAGTTTAAGACTGTAAACAAAAAGATTAGCACGAAGGTAAGCTTTGCGCTGAGTTTCAGCTTATTCATACTTGACAGCAATAAGTGTAGAAAACTTTGATTTTTAAGATACTTTACTATCGAATATTTGTAGTAAAAAAATTAAAGAAATGATTAAAGCTTTGAAGATTCTATTTGAAATTTAAATCACTTATTATCTCTTATTGAGAACAAGTAAAACGTGGAGGGAAACAAAGGCAAGAAGAAGTAATAAAAAAGTTGTATTACCGGTTCCCCTGTAAATTTTCCAATTACAAAAGATCAAGGATATTGACGTCTATTAAAACAAGGGAAGTTTGAAGAGAAGCCGATTTGTTCTTGATTAACTGCATTTCGGAAAAAGCAATTGTTAGTATGCATAAAAAGGTTAGGCTGTTTTCTGTGCATATAAGTGGAGCTTGGAAAAGCAGATCTGATTAATTTCCACAACAGTGGTACAGTTTAGATTGGCGAAGGTCGACTAAAGGGTAGCATAACTTGGTACGATGTTGTTGTTGTGGTAGAAAAGTGAAAAAAAATGTAAGTGTAGCACAGCTTATGTACGCCAAATATTTTCAATGGACGAGCGACTTGCATTGCATTGCATTGCCCGTCCTGCATGCATGCATGTCTGGCTTGCCTGACAACTCTTTCTCTTCTCTTGGGATTAGGATTGTTGTCTCGCTATGGCATTTATTATATTTATTGTCCTTCAGGATTGATATACATTAGATACGGTAGCTGTAAATCGTTCAAGGGACAAATTCGGCTCTTTCTTTAAGTCTAAGCTTTTTACTCTCCGTGTCGCTTCTCTCCCTTCTCAACACAGATCTCGCGCCAGCCATCTATATTTGGACAAATATAAAACAAGCATATCAGTCTATAGATTAATATGTTTAAGTTAAGTAGGTTTGAATGCAATATTACTATTGTGGGATCTCAAATAATTTGCCTCCGGTTAAAATCTGGAAAGTGAATACTTGAGATGGATGGAGGTAATATAAGACAAGACAACCCCAGGTGGGAAAAAACCGTATGATAAGTAAATGTAAAAGTCACGAAAGTATTGCTGCTGTGTCTATTGTTCAGAGATAAAAAATTATCATGCTTGCGAAAACAAACAAGCTTAATTCACTTGCCTATTGTTATACTTGACTAGTTTGAAAGTGTTTTTCTTTGGCAATTTAACTTGCGATATGGTAAAGATGTTTATCAGCTTTAGAGGGCTCTTCATAGAGTGAAAAAAAATTAACACACTATGCTTTAAAAGGTATGATAATCGTATGAAGGCAAGTCAATTTAATGCAGATCTGATAAAACTCTTGCAATTGCGAAAAGCAAATCAACTGCATATGTTTTTTTTATCTCGAACCTTTTTACAGAGGCCGCCTAAATGCTTTATGGTAATAGGTCTGGTTGTATAACTATATACACATGTATATGTATATATATATACATACCTGTTGAATTTCCAACTAAAGCTTTTACGTGAAAGATTGTCAGTTTCAGAGAACGATGTATTTTTCGCTGCCTTCCACAATTTAATTCTGCGTCTGAGTTTTCTGCCCATGTAGCGAAAGCTAGCCGAGAAACACCCAGGAGCCATGACCTGGGCAAGACTAATGGATGGAATTTATTAGCAGATATTCCATATACAAGTCAATTTTTACGAGGGACGGGAAGGACTAAATTATGTGTCTCATGCTTGTTAAGTCTATTTTTCATGCGAAGATATTTTTTACAGGACGTAGGGAACACCTGCTCCTACATGTGAGTTTTCTGCCATATTCCCTTCGCTTAGTTTCGGAAACAAGGCGTCTCCTTGGCTTCTTTTTTTGGTTGCTCGTTTTAATGTCTGATTCGTCCCTTCGAGTGAAATTATGTTTTAGTGGAAAGCTTAATAGGCTAGCTTGGGTCATAAATTTGTGTCAAATATTTTAGCTTCGACCTACAAGTCTCGGATATAAGTTGTTTGTCATTAATCGTGAAACAGATCTAGTCAAATGAAATTGCCAACCCTAGTCTATCAGTGTAAAATTTTAACGAGAGAAGACAATCAGCTTACTACTTGACATATGTGGTACAGAAGCTAAGGTTTAGATTATATGTACCGTGACGGTAGAAGAAATAAATAGGAGATATGATATAATGCATGGCGTATTTCACCTCTAGAGGCATTATAGACAGATGCACTATTTACGATTGTTTTTTGTCCCTCAATAAATGTCACTTTGGGCGTAGCATTCTAGCTTTCTGTAGCGTTAATTGTCTTTTTTATTGTTTCATATAAATGAAAACTTTTTTATTGCTTTCTCTGGCTCAAAGATACATTGCCCAACAAAAGTGAGTGATTCCCCTGTAATATTTAAACTGTAAAATGCGTATATATATGTGCTTAAGTATTGAAGCAATTAATTGTATATTATTGTATGAAAGTATAATCAAGAGGATTAAGTTTTAAGTGAAGGTATAGAGCGTGGAGTCTCGTTAACATACAGTTGCGTTTTCCATATGTTTATCTGGAGTTTCTAGCTTAAGCGGTTGAAAAGTCACTAGCAGCAAGTTTTACGATTTCTGCGAGTATGCCTGGAAACTCCAGGTTAAGAAAGCCCTAGTTGCGGAAGTGTTGAGCAGCACAGGAGTCTTGAGTTCGTCAAAAAGCTTATTTTAGCTTCCACTTCATGGTTTTCAGTTGCAGGTAAAATGTAAGCTAACGCCTGTTAATGTGATTTCTGCCGCATTTGAGATCATGCAGATACTTATAAAGTTAGCGAATCGTGCAGATGTCCCTCTAGATTCCATATTCTGTGCATTTTTCGATATCATCCAACTTTCTTTTTTATAATCAATTGCTAAGCTAGCAAAGAATTTCCAAGTTCCGTATCTCCCCTACATTCTACGGTCTCCAAATGTATTTTCCACCACGGCACTCAAAGAATCATACTAAGTTATTTCAACCACACCAGGAAGAACCACACCAGGAAGTATCGCATGGAAACTATGTATTCGCTAGTATTACTTACTGAATATCCGTCACGTAATGTATCTTTGTGAGGTCTATCTGTACAGATAGTTCTTTAATTTTCAAAACGCAGCCGTACCTACATATATTTGAGTTCTCTTTCTTTTTACATCCCCTCTAATAAGTTCATAAATTGATGGGCCTAGCAGAGATATACAGTCAAAATAATAAAAACGAGGTACAAGCAAATAATAGTAAAATAGTATAGAAACTACAATACAGGGCCCCAAAAGCATTATTGATAAATTATTAATTCTGTAAATTAGAACAAAAGCTTAAAAAAAGCTTCGAAAAGGACAATCCTAAATCTTTCAAACAGTTGTAATATGAGCTGTGGACCTCGGCCTGCAGTGTGGCAAGATCACGGACTTCAAGATCATAAAATCTTATGTATTTGACTGAAGTATTGAATTGCGCTAACGCACAATAGCCAAAATACAAGATACGTCGTATATATGTTCACATACAGTTCGGATGCAACAGCAATTACAGTAAAGTCATAGTTACAGATACAATTGTCTAGTGGCTTTAGTAAAGCATTTCGGCACTTGTGATCTGATTGTCTTACTTTTCGTGCCAGCTGACAGGATATATGAGAACTTAATTGTATGTATGTCTATATGTATGTATATCTTAGTATTTGTAGGTTGACTAAATATGTACAGAGAGTAAACGAAGATTCGAAGGACATCAAGTGGTCATTGTGCATATAGCAGTCCGCAGTGTTCTGGCTATTGTTCACATTTTTTTCTTTAACTTTGATACTTCCTAAAAAAGCCATAAAAAGTACCATTTCTTACTTTTTTTGGGCGTTATTTCATCATGGTTACCACGAGGATCTGATATACTGGCGGTTCCTTTGATGCTGTTTTCGCTAGAAATTGATTTTGCCTGTTCTTCTTTATCTAGCTCGCTTTCACACTCATAGTCTGGTACACTTTCAGTAGAGTTGATCTTTCTGTCTCTTCTCCAATTCAATAAACTAAGTAATACTACAACTAGTACTATAACTCGATTATATGGATTCATTCTTTTATCCTCTTCAAATTGCCTGCTTCTTATCTTACCAAACTTTCTTGCATCCAACTCAGGTAATTTTTTTACCTTCGTGTTTTTATTAGGATTAGTGGCAGTCAAAGCTGAAGGCACCTTGAATGGTAAGTCTATGGGTATGTACTCTTCGTTAATTGTTTTGTTTTTATTATTCGTTTGATTTGTGGAATTGATTAAATCACTCTCCGTGAAAGTCTTTTCAATGAACTGATCAACTTCATTTGGACTATCACATTTACTGGTATCAGTTTTTTCGTTATTTGGTCTTGATTCATTAGTGTCAATGGAATCCATTTTATCAGATTTACTTGAATGTAAATAATCATAAAAATTAGGAAACCCTTCTCTTGGCCCGTGACTACCGTATGAAATCCAATATGCAAACCTCTTGACGTCCTTATTTACCCCTCCCCATTTCCTCTTTAATCTTTCATTCATGTCATCAATGACATACTGCTGTTTATGATATGGTAAATCCAGAAAAGATGGAGGATCTGCAAAAATCGGCTTAGGATCAAATTTACTCAGATCTAGCTCCTCTTCGTCCATTCCTCCACTAGGTGAAAAAATTGCAAATATATCCTTGAGTGAGGAAGCAGCTAGCTTATTGCGCTCTTTCTTTAAATCTTGCTCTTCTTTAAGCTTCTTGTTCAGTAACTTTGTAGTTGGTTTCAAGTATTGATTCTGATTGTTTGACTTAGCTGTCGCTTTGGAACTGCTGAGACGATACGCTGTGCTCACTGGGCCAGCCAAAAGCTTCCCTGGGCTTCTGAGATTCCCTATCATGCTTATATGCCCCTGAAATGCTCCCTTTTGTAGTTCCAACACTTCAAGTTCTCAAGTTTTCCCTTCAGCTGCAATAAAACTTTCACTTTCACTTGGCTTACTTTAGCTTCTCCATTTTAGGGTGTACAAAATATTTCACATCAAAGTCACCGTCGATCGACGATTTCTCTGCTGACTTTTGATTTTCTCTCGCTCAAAGAAGGAAAGGTGAACAACTTGCCTCTTTCATTGAAAGGCAGGAACATGTGCATTGGTGATCAGTGAGCAGGCTTCAGTGGTAGACCCAAAGTGAAATCAGCTACGGACAGCTTAATTATTAATAGTACAATGGAAGCCGTGGAAAGTAAGCCTTCTTCCACAGCGAAGTTCATTTCGGAGATAACCAACCAGCAAATAATAGTCAGATTTAAAAATGGTATTGAGTATCAGGGGAAGCTATGCTCAATTGACGGGTATATGAATATAGTGTTAGAAGACTCTAAAGAGGTGGTTAAAGGAGTTGTGACTGCTACATTTGAAAACCAGATGTTTTTAAAGGGCAATCACGTCCATTATATCTCTATAGTCTGATTGCAAAATATGTTGAAAAATCCATACAATCTCACAGTTTTGAAAGTGACACTTAACTCATTCATCTATTAATATATTATTATTAATGAATAGAGGCAAATTTGAAGAAAGTACAATCAAGATGCTTGGTAACTAAATTTTTCGGCTATCGACCCACTTATGTACTCTATTACTTTACCAACTCATAATAAAGAATTAATTTTATGCTTTTATTACACTAATCTTAGATTCAAACTTAGACTTAAAAAATATAACTAGTTTATATCTTCTTGAAATTTTATAGTATGTTACAAAATACGCCGTGTTTGTTTCACGAGTACGAATTATACAGAATTGTCAATAAAAAGTGTAAATAAACTATACAGCTTCTTCTGTGGAATTTTCTACATTTTCTTTGTCCTCAACTAGAGCGTTACCTTCCGCTTTACCTTCATCTTCGCCTTCACCATCTTGATGCGACTTTTTCTTATGACTTCTTTTCCTCTGTTTCTTTTTACTTCCATCTTCATTGCTTTCATTGGAGTCTTTCGTTTTGCCTGTACTTTCTTCTTTTGTAAATGAAACATTCTCGGTTTTCTTCTTTTTAACACTTAATGGATTGGGACCTTTGGGACCCTTTCTTTTCTTTTTTTCGGGCTGTTTATTATCTTCATTTGCGTTTTCATCTTCAATTTCCTCTTTTAAACCATGATGTATATCGTTCAAGCCCCCAGTTAGCTTTTTAGATTCAACCAACTGAACAACTTTCTCGGTGGCTCTTGACATAGGCTCCATTATCATGACTGATCTATTCATATAGATCAATGGAACACCTGCTATCTTTCGCAAATGATATCTTAACTTCTCATCTTGTGTAGCCACTAAGTACCTATGTTTATTCTCTCCTTTAATGTCAGCAATAGACTTGATACAATCATATGAAGATAATGTCTCTCTGTGATTACATCTTCTCTTCTCCATCAAAGTCTTAGATAACTCAATAGCCTCTTGATTCTTCGACTCGTATAAATGGTTGATACAACACTGTGTAATCATGAGCTTGGGCTCCATTTGAATTGTCCTTTGGACACCTTTGAATATATCGAACTTTGTCTTTTCACAATGCAAAACTAACTCTGAATCAACAATAGTTTGGATTGGAGTTTTAAACTTGAACGTCTGTTGGTAGACATGCATCTGCTTACGATACTGCTTAGCTCTTTTTTGTTTCATTATAACTATTTATATCTAGCTCGTGTTATCTAGTCCTATTCACAGTGTATATAAACAACCCTGTCTATGAATTTAAACTGCTTATCTCTTATACTCACCAGTTACTATTACATACATGCATACATAAAAAAAAATTTTTTTAATCGCACCTGAGAAAAACGAGGCCGACCCTCTGAGGCTTTAAATAAGGTGCTTCATTTATTGTAAGTATACTTCTTACCCCGGTTTCCCTACCATCCGTCTCCCCAGCCATCGTCATCGGCACCAGATTCAAGCTGAAGCTTGAGTTTATTTTTAGGTTTGAGTTTTAAAGCACCTGACCCACTAGCAGCGCTCTTTGCAGGTTTTTTTAATGACATAGGACTGGTTTTGGCCGAAGTTGTCGTCTTAGGTTTTGCCTTGATAGGCATCACAGTGACCGGAGTTTCTTCTTCATCTCCAAATCCCCAACCATCATCGTCTCCCATATCATCAAAACCAGCATCTAGACTTAATGAGCTTTTGGGAGCAGTGGAACTGGATCCAAATGAGGCAAAGCTTGACTGTTGCTGTGGAGCGTAATTGTTGTTGTTAAAGGGTTTTGGACTAGAAGCATTAGACTGAATAGGTGGAGTCACTACTGCTTCTGTGTTTTTCATTGTTAAAGAAGCTGTTGAGTCATTGTTCTGAGACGAACCATATCCAAACAAAGAGTTGCTTTTAATTCCCAGTGATCCTAAAGATAAGGAGCCGAGACCTACGCCTAATTCTACTGTGGAAGGTTTTGTTGTATTATCCACAAATGAATCAGATATCTCATCTTCAGGTTCATCAACGGGTAATTGAGAAGCAGCTGTGTTGATCTTTTCCATATATTTCTCAAACACAGTTCTCGCTTTATCACGTACATTCGACGATTTGTCCAACAAAGCAGGCGATAAGGCGCTGAGAACTCTAGAGCAACAGAGTTCAGGTGTAAAATAATCAATTGTTGATTCAAATGCGGTCACGGTCATCAATCTTAATGGCTTGAATTGATCTTTGATACCTTTCCCAAAGGCAGTGATCAATACACTTGCTCTTGAGTTTGGAGATATGTCCTTGGCTATAGTTGTCAAGCATACAATTGCATTAGTTCTGATACCTGCATCTGCATCACCCTGTAGTTTAGCAAGATATCTCAGCAAATCATTATTCAATTGACGGTCCGAAATCCTAGATGTCAATGGGATAACTGCTTTCATGGTTTCCTCCCTGATTGTCAAATTTGTATCATTGAAGCCACCAATTAATTGTGTAAAAATTTTGTCTTGTATTTCATAATTACTCATTTTTCCCATATAATCTGGTAACCCTGTCAGTAAAGTCATTCTAATAGATCTATCTGGTAATGCAAACGCTTTGAATATCAAAGGCTTAACAAACTTAGCAAAGCTCGTTTCTGATATGGAACTAGAAGCACTGTTCTTCAATATTGTAAATAGTAACACAGATTGAGTACTCTCTGTATTATCCTTTATGAGACTGAAAGTCTTTACTAAATCTGGTAGTATCTTAAATTCAAAGAGACCAAGAGGCATATTTTGATTCAATTCAGGTTCGTCTAACAGCTTGAAAAGCTCTATTTTTTCCTCTATCGGTTTAATATTTAATAGATTGACTTGTTGATAAAAATTGATCAACATTGTATTGAAAAAACTACGTTCACCTACTTGTAAAAACTGTTCAATAGTATAACGTAATGTAACAGGTGGATTAGACAATTTTTTCAAGTGGTTAATCATAGTAGCAGGGACAACTCTGTCATTCCTCTCAAACAATTGACTCGTCAGTTTACCCATCTTGAAAGAATCAAATTTCAGACCTTGATTCTTAAAATCCTTACAGAATCCAGGTCCTAACTTCTCATATTCAGGGGGCAAACTTTGGTTAAAATCTGGTAAATGATTAGCTTGCTCAAAGTTATTAGCATAGTTTCGTATATCCGTCTCACTTGTAGATACTTCAAAACCAGCTATTTTCCACTCACCTGAGCCATTGACAAATATGTTGAATAAAGAAGGATTACCATGAATTGTAGAAGCTTCAACGTTGATAAATTTTAATGCATTGATGATTTGAAAAATACCGAGAGTTAATACATCAGCTGGCATTCTATCCTCAGGGTACCCAAATTCCAGGACATCTACCAGTGGTTTGACTCTTTCCGTAACCAAATATAAATGGCTTTCAGTCTCAAATGAATCAATTAAAGATACAACACCAGGTAATAATTTCAATGATCTCCATTTTTGAAAACAATTGGTGGCTAATCTTGCATAACGTGCATTACGGGGCTCTTTCAACTCAAACTCAAAAATGCTGACTTCCAAGTTATTATTTTCCTTTGACGTACCATTGTAAATGTTCCAAATACTTTGGATTGAAGATTTTGTTATTCCATTTGATGTGCCTGATGGGGGTGATGTTATTGATTCCACAATTTTGTCGCCAAAGTTGTACGGGATAAAACTGCCTCCTGTAAGAGTACTGAGAGTCTTTGAAAGAAAATTCATGCTGTTTGTACCCTTTCTGTATTGTAATCAATGCTTGTGTACTGTTATTTATTTATATTTGATGCTGAAAGTCGTTAGTTACATACAAACACGGGAGCGTGTCTTGAAAAAAAGGGCATGAGCTTTGGCAACACTCTGTTTTTTTTTCGTTTATCTCGAAATTGGGTTTTGAGGGTGAGGGACAAAGCATAGGTGTAATTATAATCCATTTATTAATGATTACTTTGTTTCTTTACATAAGTATACATGTGTGACTGTTTATGATGAATGGTGTTTTGGTTATATAAATATGTGTGGGTCGATTATGCCTGTTCTTAACATTGCTTTTGTCTAGAATGTTCTTCTTTACTCGGCAGCTTCTTGGAATCTCTCGGAGATGGTGCTCAATAGCTTATCGAATTCACCAGAGACTTCAGCTTCTCCTCTACTTGGTTCAAAGAACTTAGCCGATGAAACAGCGTGTTTGACATCAGATGTGGCCTCACTTAATTTAGACCATTGAGCACCATTAGAGACAGCCTTTTGGGCTTCATCGTAATATGAAACAAAAGCTCTCATCATATCGTGAGTTTTCCAAATTGGACAGAAAGCGTCATAGGTAGAATAACCATTTTGTTGTAAGAAATCTTCCTTGATTAAAGTAGCAACGTCTAGAACAATCTTATCTGAATCGGATAAAGCAGATTTACCGACTAACTGGACAACTTGTTCTAATTCTTCAGCATTTGACAAGATTTCTTTAATTTTATCTCTTAAATTAGCAAAATCTGGATAGTTTGAATCATAATATTTACCCAAGACATTAGTATATTTGGAGTAAGAAATTGCGGTATTGATAGATGGGAAATGTTTTCTTTGGGCTAATTTTTTATCGAGACCCCAAAAGACTTGGGTAATACCGAGTGTGGAAGTGGTAACTGGATCAGAGAAATCACCACCAGCGGGAGAGACAGCAGCAACAATAGAAACAGAACCTAATCTATCTGGAGAACCTAACGCAACTGATTTACCGGCTCTTTCATAGAAAGAAGCTAACTTGGCACCAAGATAAGCGGGGAAACCTTGATCGGCAGGCATTTCACCAAGACGACCGGAAATTTCTCTTAAAGCTTCGGCCCATCTGGAAGAAGAATCAGCAATCATAGAAACATTCTTACCTTGATCTCTGAAATACTCGGCTAATGTAATACCAGTGTAAATAGAAGCTTCTCTAGCTGCGACAGGCATATTAGATGTGTTAGCAACTAAAGTGGTACGTTTCATAATTGGTTCTTTAGTACCTGAGATTTCAGTGAATAATTCTGGGAATTCCATTAAAACTTCAGCCATTTCATTACCACGTTCACCACAACCAACATAAATAATAACATCCGAGTTGGAGTATTTGGATAAAGATTGAGAGATAACTGTTTTACCACAACCAAAAGCACCTGGAATACAAGTGGTACCACCTTGAACACAAGGGAATAAAGCATCTAAGACTCTTTGACCAGTTAAAAGAGGATAGTCAGCACTCAATTTTTCAGCAACTGGTCTTGGGACTCTAACAGGCCATGTATGCATCATTGAATATTTGTTAACTTTTCCATCGAACTCAACTTCTAATATTGGTTCATCGACGGTATAAGAACCAGCTTCAGCGATAGAAACAATTGTACCTCTGGCTCTTGGAGGTAATAAAATTTTGTGATCTTTCAATAATGAATTTTCAAAAGCTTCACCAAAGATATCACCGCCTGTAATATGGTCACCAACTTTCAAAGATTTCAAAGGAGTGAAGTCATATTTAACAGTTCTTGATAAAGCTGGGGCATCAATACCTCTTGGAATATAAATAGATTGAGACATATCTTTAATTGCTTTCAAAGGTCTTTGAATACCATCATAAATAGTTTCCATTAAACCAGGACCCAATTCAACAGATAATGGCTTACCTGTTCTCAACACAGGATCACCAACGGTAACACCTGCGGTTTCTTCATAAACTTGAATAGTCGCCTTATCAGCTTCAATTCTAATGACTTCACCGACTAAATTATCATGACCAACTTTAACTAATTCATACATCGCACATCCAATCATGTTTTCAGCAACAACTACAGGACCTGAGACTGAGTAGATTTGACCATATAACGATTCATCGTCATCTATTGAAAGATCTCTAATTGCCTTACGGGCATTTTCCATAGCACCAGCCTGCAGTTAATGAAAAGGTTATAACATGTTAGTATAATTAACCTAGTGCACATATTTTCGGCAAAAAAAAACTCAATTAGTCTTCCTATAAGGATAGGTACATACCATTGTAGTAATACTGAATCTATTTGTCTAGTGATTGCTCCGTTATGCCTGTATCATGCTGAAACATTAGGTAGTATCTCTGCTTAACTCACAACTTTCTTAGTTCCTTATCCCACCCAGCTCGAATTTGCAGCCATTTGGATTTCTGAGCAGGGTAAATTGGCAAATTGGCAGCTTTATGGCAGTGCTATGACAGTATGGTCTGTTGTTGCTACTGGTGTTGTATAGTAATTACTTGTTTGTTTTTGAGCTATCTAATTATGTAACACTATATATTGTCGATTACCATTAAGCCTATCATGCTATCAACCACTGCTGAAGCAGCCAATGAGGTGATCTGTGCATTGCTGTCGAAGGGGGGACTTACTTCTACGACATCAGCACCGATTAAATCAATGCCTTCTAATCCGTCTAGTATAGTAAGTAGCTCTCTAGTTGACCATCCGCCAGACTCCATTGTTCCCGTTCCTGGGGCATATGCTGGGTCCAAAACGTCAATATCAACTGACAAATACACTTTCTGGTCTTTAGTCATCTCTTTGACCATGTCGATTACAGCTTGGATTCCCATGGTGTCTAAATCCCTAGCTGTTATTGTTTGGAAACCGCATTCGAGATCATGCTTATGGTCATCTGGGGAAAATATTGGAGCTCTGGTACCTAAATGAAGAGAGCTGGTGTTAGAAATATAACCTTGTTCAGCTGCATAATGTAAGAATGTACCATGATTCAAAGAAGAGTATTCAGTAATTCCACCACCTAAAGCCTTAGGATCCCAAGTATCAATATGAGAATCAAAATGTAACACAGATAAAGGCCTATTACCATTAGCTTCAAAAGCAGATTTCAAATTCAACAGTGTGATGGTATGGTCACCTCCTAAAGTGATAATTTTAGTAGCTTTGAATCCAGAAACACTAGAGACTGTATGCCTATGAATAGCACGTTGGCCACGGTATAATTGATTTAATGCTAATCTATTGTCAAATGGCATCATTGGGACGTCACCACAATCCACAATTGTTAAATTTGTGGTATATGGGTTAGAGTTCCTTAGTTTACCGCCAGCGGGTCCTCTTACGGGAGTCAAACCATCGCCAGCAATTCTTCTACTTGCTTGTCTAATTCCATTAGGTCCAAATCTAGCTCCAGGTGAATAAGACACTCCAGTGTCAAAAGGAGCACCAACAATAGCTATATCAATTTCCTCCTTAGCAATTGAGTCAGAAGTGAAGCATTGATAGTATGGTAAATGTCCAAAAGTTACAATACCTGAATAAATGGCTCCATTCAATCCTTGAAAATCGCTTAGATCGTCGTCTGTAGGGTACCTCAATTTGTTAATAGATGCTTCCAATTGTTCCTTGTTTACTAAATCGCCTAACAGGTTGTCCAAGAAACTTCTGTGTTCCCCGTGTATTTCATTTATTTCATTTGCTTCAATTGATTGGATGTTAATCGTTTGTTGTTGCTTTTGTTCGGAATCTAAAGGGAGACAATTTGCCAACGCGGCAAGTAGAAGCACAATACACTTCATTACGTATACTCCAATAAAGTTATACTGACTTTCTCTTCTTAATCCAGTCTGTTTTGGTAAATGAAAGATGGAAAATAAATGACAAAAGCTTTTCCCCAGTCTTCTTAAGCTGTCTTAAGAGCTGCTGCAAGATAAGCCGCTTGCAGATTTGAATTCCTCGGGATTTCTGCTTTGGGAATCTCCATGCTTTTGCTTCCTTCTTTACCAGTCTGTCTGTACCCTTTTTAATATATTGTATTATAAAGAAAACAAACTATACAAGCTTATGTATATGTATGAAATTGTATGCGTTTATATGTAAATAAATAAATCAATGAAGTAAATGGTCGTGTTTTTTTGACGTCGCACTGGGAGTAGTACAGCATTGTCTGATTCCACTAGTAGGAACGACCATGTACCAATTACAACCTGCATCACAAAGTTGGTTACTGTCTTCTACTTCTGGTGGATACCTTATCGCTACAATACCACCCTGTTCATGATTTAATATCAGTGGATCTTCATTTTTAACTACTTCCTTTAACGATATCCTCGTATTCGGGGTCTTGTAATTATCATTATTTGCCATGTCGTATGCGGTATCCAAATCAACGTTAAAAGACAAGTTCTCCATAAGTTTGCCATCAACTGCAGAATGAACACCAACTCCACAACTCCGTAATACTTCTGGATCTCTATTAGTAAAATTGCATTGGTATTCTTTTTCCATTACGCATGTTTCAATCTTAGCAAACCACGAGTTAAAAATAAACAATTCTCTCAAAGTCAATCTTGTAGTGGGATTAGGATCTAAAAATCTTAAAATCACTTTAACTAAATTGGAGTTACTAAAGTCTTTGAAAAATATGTGATTTTCTTGTCGTTTTGTAGTCTTTGTCTTCCATAATGAAACGTCTATCTGTTGGAAGGTAGTATCTTTGTGAGACTTGGTGAAAGATGGGTTACTGTCTAAGAATGTCTTGTACATTTTAGAGAAGTCTTGGTAAAATTCATCTTCTTCCGAGGCTTTACTAAATGGGAACTGTTGCGTGAACATGACGTACAATATAGCACCTAAAGCCCAATAATCAGACTTGAATGCATCGTAAGGGACTCTTTTCTCTATGGGAATACCAGTGTATGCTTCAATCTCTGGCGGTCTATAAGGAGGGGTACCTATTACTGCAGTAAACTTGGTGATATCGCTTGAAAAATCTCCAATTATAGAATGACCGAAATCACTAATTCCGAAATCAGTGATTCTAACAACACCATTAGAATTCACAAGTATATTTTCTGGTTTCAAATCCTTGTGAACTATATCTTTCTCGTGTATATATTTTAAACCAAATGCAATTTGTTTAAACAAGCACAATTTTTCTGAAGTTGTTACTTGCGATTTCCATGATACACCTTCTATTAAAGATTGAAGATCAATTGTACAAAATTCCATAACTAAACCCCATAGTCTTCCAAAAGCTGGTGATAACTTCAATAATTCAAAGGAGGTAATAAGATGATTACCATGACTTAAATTTTTTGTAATTAAATACTCTTTTATTATTCTCTGATAATACCTATCTTCATTTCCAACCTCTTCAGGTAGTAAAGTGTAATATTTTAATGCGTATATTTCATTTGGATGATTCTTTTTAGCAACTTTCCATACCGTTGCTGTCCCTCCTTTCCCAATGGCACTGAGATGTGGGAATCTATTATTAAACTTTATCAAATCGTCATCATCTTTTTCGCTAGTTTCGTCATTACTATCAATCATAACATTATTTTTGTTTATGTCTTGGTTTTCGATTTTGGAAACCACTGCTTCCACTTCGTTAGATATTTTATCATCGGGACTTTCTGCAAATTCAGAAGCAGATGCAAGATGTTTTACATCTTCAGCAGGAAGATAACTCGAGTGCTGCTTTTGTGCATCTTTATGGATTTCTGTAAATCTATGGCCAGCATTTTCGGATATTACTTCATAACCGTCTTTAAAATTCTCTATTTGTAAATTAAAAGGATGAGGCAACAATTCATTTGGGTATTTGTCTTGAGATAATCTATTATACTCTGCTAATTTGTTACTATTATCATCCGTTCTGATTTCGTTATTATATAAGGCTTTCCACCGATTTGAACTAGCTGCAAAATTACCATTATTCATAGTATTCATTGAAGCGTTATTCAATCCTGACAAATTGATGTGGCTATTGCTATTGCTGTTGTTGATGCTATTGTTATTACTACTGCTACTGTTATGATTAAAATGAACACTGTTATGAACCTTAGGGACTTCTTGAAACCTAACCGACTTGGCTTTATTTATAGCAGAGTATGGATCATACCTTGGGTCGTGATAATTAATAGCAATTGATTCATGATTAGGACTAACATTACCACTCGTGTTAGAACTTGTATCATTACTACTATTTGCTTTTGATGAGTTCGAAGATGATGTATGATGATGATGGTGATGAAATGTCGTTTTGATCTTGTCCATTATATGGTGATGTTGAGCCCGTTCATCATCTTTTTTCGATACTGTCTTGGAATGAGAATGAGTACTAATGTTTTTGAAATCCATCAAATTATGATGATGATTTGAGTCATCTTCTTTGTATGTTATAGGACCATCTATTTTGTTAGGAACTTTTTCTTTTTTGGTTTCCTCATTTATTTTCTTATGCTCTTCAAATGTCTTGATATTCATTTTGGAAGTCTCATTTGCTAAATCGAACCGATAATCCATTGTGAATGAACCAAATATGCAGCTTTAAATTTAACTTTTTTTATGCAGCGTTAAATATATCCGACGATTTTGAAAGAAGATGCCAAACGTATATGTGTATATGACATATGAGGGCAACAATATTAAGAAAAAGAATAGTGTAGAAACGGGGTCCTTGCTTGGTTTCGTGTGTATTTTTTCAATCTCTTGCTGTGAAGGTCACGGTAAACCACACAAATTCAATTCCGTAGATAAAGAAAGCCAATGTATGAAAATACCAAGACACTAAGAGATTTCAAAAAAAAATTAGGAACATGTGGTATCTCCGCCAATTTATGGTTTCGTCAATTGCCCCGACCTAACCTCAATCTGAAAAGAGTTAGAAATAGTAGTAACGGTAGTTGTAGGAAACTAGAAGTCAATCAAATCTTATAAAATCTACAAGTAAGAGACATGCACACATATGTCAATCATACAATAGCAACTGAGTCGGATAAACTGTGAACACCGCTATATTACAGTTAGTACTATGCCATGATGCCATGCCATGCCCTCCACTTCACTCTAATTTTCTGGTGCCGATCTCATCGGAGCAGAGCCGCTCTTCTCTACTTCTCTCTTGACGGCTCTAGCTCGCTTGTTTGTTTGACCCTCTCTAAAGCTATTTGCTTATTCAATTGATTTGTCAATGGACGTCTTTCCCCTCCTACAGCTGTTGCTTGAAGTACTGATACTTATTTATTGTGAGCCAAAAAAAAAGATAGGGGCTTAATCACAGCTTTTAGATGAGTTAATTGAAAAAAAAAAAAAGCTGCCGTCCCCTGGAATCGAACCAAGGTCGCATCGGCCACAACGATGAGTACTAACCACTATACTAGAACGGCTTAATTGCAACAAAAAACATGCTCAATCTGGCGGGCTTTCAAAACAATTTTTTGAATTTTTTTTTGAAAAAAGTCATTTTTAACTACGTTTTTAACTCCTATTTGCAAATTTCTAGTAACCATACCATGTGAAAGCCGTTTTGAAAGCTATTGTTAATAGCTAAAGTCTTTTTTGCGCACGTTATTTAGTGTAGTTTTCAAATTTTTTGCCTATCATGCAACTTGCGATAGTAAATTGTTTTAAATCGGCAGAAGCTCGCAAGCTATCAAAGCTCTCACAAAGACAATTAGTCGATCTTGGGTAAGCAGCAGTGGCAATGTTCATAAATATATAAGAAGAAAAAAACAAAACCTTTCTATCATGTACATATTTTATTGCAATTCTTAATGCGTAACTCTCTCAAATTCAATTTTTAAAACTTTGTACTAAGTGGTATTTTTTTACAACACTGAAATTTGTAGTAACTGAAGAGATAATTTCACTTATTTAATGTCAAGTACCACTTATTCTTCTTGAAGCATTCAGTTTGCAGAAGTATTATAGACAGAAAACAGCAGAAAGGGCGACTAGAAACCTCTAAAAAATAAAGGCAACCACGCAATTAGTCAAACTTAGCTTCTTTAAAAAAAATAAGGTGGAAGGCTCGCGGTTTTCTTGTATAATGCAAGTTGCTAAAGATCAATCTGCGAGATAAAGGCAATCATTATCTTTCTTGCTATAATATAATACGAACTAGATACTCTGACAAACGTAGATGATCGAATGTCTGAACCTAAAAGAAGAAAAGTAGATCTCAAGAGTCTATGGACGAAAGAGTTCAAAGAATTGGACGATATCCATTTCAGACTCAATTCTTATTTTACTTTCTTATCTTCAAGAAAGCACATAATTACAACTTTTGAATTATTGAAAGACTCCGCTGAAAAGGCGATTAAAAGAGATTTGGAATTGATAGATGTTGCAAGAATAAAATGTTTGGTTCCGGAAGATGTGGTTTTTGACTACTTTGACGAAAATCAATTTGTGTTGGAAGATAAAAAGTTTTCGTGGGAAAATGGATTTCAACAAAAGGAAACAGATATATACGATATCAAAGAAGATGAGAATGACGGAGGGACTGTGAAACAGCTGCTAGTGTTCGAATTTATAGATGGTGATTTAAGAAAGTCGAAGACCACCTCCTTGTATAAAGGTCCAATGAAAGTGCCCATATACAGACCTGAATCGATTAAAAACTTAATTGTCAAGAGAAATAAGAAATTTGAAGAAGCTATAAATAATTTTTTGAAAGATTGCGAAGAGAAATCAATTACTGATCCGTGGCAAGAATTAAGCAATAAAGCAGAAAAGCATATTCCAAAAACTAAGTCATTTTTACATCCAATTGAAGAAATGATGAAAAATGAGGAAAATGGAAATACTATCCATAGAGAAAGACCAACAATTCCTAATTTAATCGAAAAATTGAAAAATAATGGTACCTACAAAAACCAAATCGTAGAAAATGGGGAATTTTTCTTGAAACCAAGAACAGCAATATACGGCGATTTGAATTTTGAATTGTCGCCTTACTTAGCAGAATCGTTACAGTTATCGAAGGGTATAGACAAGTTTTACATTCATCAAGCTGAAGCTATTAATGCAATTCATGCAGGAAAAAACATTATTGTATCAACATCTACTGCTTCAGGAAAATCACTAATATATCAAGTCCCAGTTATAGAAGCATTAGAGACTGATAATAGTATAACTGCAATGTACATTTTTCCTACAAAGGCTTTGGCTCAAGATCAAAAGAGATCTTTAAGTGAGTTATTATCAGAAATTCCAGGTTTAAGAAACTTAGTAGTTGATACATATGATGGTGATACAGTGATGGAGAACAGAATGTCCATTAGAAACCATGCATCTATCATTTTCACTAACCCAGATATGCTGCATACAAGCATTCTACCAAGTCACGACAAATGGAGGAGATTTTTAATGAATTTGAAGTTTGTTGTCATCGATGAATTGCACATGTATAAAGGTCTGTTTGGATCTCATGTTGCTTTAGTCATGAGAAGACTACAAAGGGTGTGTGCAATGCTAGGTAATAACAACATATCTTTCATATCATGTTCTGCCACTTTAAAAAATCCAATTGAACATATGCGTAATATCTTTGGCGTTGATGAAGAAGGAATAGAACATATTAGTGAAGATGGTGCACCTTCTGGAGGAAAACATTTAGTATGCTGGAACCCACCATTAATTGATCCAAGAGAACCAACTGCAGGTAGAGAGAATTTTATTATTGAAACAGCGAAAATCTTGGTGGAACTCATGAAGAATAATGTTAGAACAATAGCATTCTGTGTTGTTAGGAAAGTATGTGAGTTACTAATGAAAGAGGTGAGACATATTTTAACAAAGATGGAAAGAGCAGATTTGATTAGACAAGTAATGAGTTATAGAGGAGGTTATTCTGTAAGTGATAGAAGAGAAATTGAGAAACAAATGTTCAAGGGTAACTTGAAAGTGATTATTTCAACTAATGCATTAGAATTAGGTATTGACATAGGCTCATTAGATGCTGTTGTTATGTGTGGATTTCCTATATCCATTGCTAATTTTCATCAACAGAGTGGTAGAGCAGGTAGAAGAAGCAAAGATTCATTGACAATGGTTGTAGGGAGTAATGATCCAGTGAATCAACATTTTATGAAACACCCAGAAAAACTGATAAGCATGGAGTACCCTGAATTACCATTAGATTTTGATAATATTTTAGTATTAACCGGTCATTTACAATGTGCTGCATTTGAGTTTCCTATCTCAATTGAACCAGATGATTTAAAGTTTGAAGAACGATTTTTTGGGAATCATAAAAATTTTATCAAGATAATCAAAGAAAAATTACAGTTTGATGAATCAGATAATCGGTACCACTGTAGCATCAATTCATTACCATGGCCTTCATCAAATGTGAATATTAGGGCCATTGAAGAAGATGTATACGCTGTTGTTGATACGACAAATGGAAGGAATGTAATTATTGAAGAAGTCGAAGCTTCAAGAACAAGTTTCACACTTTATGATGGTGCTATCTTTATACATCAGGGTCTTCCATACTTAGTAAGAACATTTAATCCCGATGAGAAATTTGCAAAAGTTGAGCGAGTCAATGTGGATTGGGTTACATCTCAGCGTGATTTCACAGATGTGGACCCCGCTGAGATTGAGAAGATTAGAAGTATCAGCCGATCCTCTGATGTGCCTGTATATTTTGGCAGTATAGTCACTACAATTATTGTGTTTGGATATTTTAAAATGGATAGAAATAATAAAATATTGGATGCTGTTGAAGTCACTAATCCACCCGTTATAATCAATTCTAAAGGAATTTGGATGGATATACCTAAACCAGCAGTTGAGATAATTCAGATGAAACATTTGAATTTAGCTGCGGGAATCCATGCAGCTCAACATGCAATCATGAATATTTTCCCATTATTTATTGTTTCTGGAGTAGACGAAATACAAACTGAATGTAAAGCACCAGAGAAAGAGTTTGCCCAAAGACAAACAAAGAGAAGAAGACCCGCTAGATTAATTTTTTACGATACTAAAGGTGGACAGTGTGGGTCTGGATTATCTACTAAAGCCTTTGACCATATTGATGAAATATTGGTGAAGGCTTTATACAACACTTTGCAATGTGAGTGCGAATGGGGATGTCCTCAGTGTGTTGCAGCTACATTTTGTAAAGAGAACTCATTAGTATTGTCTAAACCTGCCGCTATTGTTATCTTATGTTGCTTATTGGGTAAGAAGATAAATATTGATTCGATACCTTTTGGACCAGAACCGAATATGCCCATAGAAATCAAGATTGAAACTATTACACCCGTCAATGAAATGGTAAAGTTTTCAAACGATGTTGAGATTATTGATATCAAAGAAGCAGAAGAACCTTTAAGTGATCCTCCTCCTAAAGAAGAGGAAGTTGAAATTATTAAAGTAGTCAAGGCACCTATTCCACCAGCTCAAGATGAAATCAAGGTGAAAAAGGAGAAGACTGAAGATGACGATCATAAATTTTTTAATGACTTATAATGATATATAATATACAGTATTCTAAAAATAAACAAATTTATAGTAGTTGCGTTTTTTCAAATAAGTGAGGCATTAGTAGCCAAAGCGGGACTTGGCTCAAGTTTCTTGGGCTTAGCTGTTCTAAACACTTGTTGAACAGGTCGCAAATAAATAGAGGCCAATGAACCAATACTCATTTCCAATTCCTTGAGGATGTCCTGTGGTAATTTATCGTTGTCCGTGTCAATAACAGGGAGCTTAGGAAACACAATAGATTTTATATTGGAGATCTTACCGTTCTGCAAAGAGATAATTCTCCAGTATTGGAAACCACGCTGTCTCACATCCGGATTATTGACGTCTTCAGTAATACATTTTAAAATTTCAAGAACAAGTGACTCAGCTATCTTAGAAGATGGACGACTCACATAGGTTTTCATTATTGCTGTGAGTAAAACCAGTTGGACCTCCGTTGATTCTTCCAAGAAATTGGATTTGTGGTATATGCTGCTCAATAGAGATATTGAGTCTTCAAGTGATAAGTTATACTCTCCTATAATCCAAATAATAGCAGCTTTGGCTTCCGATTCATCAATCAAATCAATGTGTTTAACCAACGATGTTACCAAAAAGTTGAATTTCCCAGGAAATCTCCTTAATATATCTTTCACCACAATAGCTATTTCTTGAACCATATAGGAAATTGAATTTGATAATAGGTTAGTCAGGACATCAACACAGCTTTTTGAAGTGGATTCAATTTTGATGGCTAAATTACCAATTGCTCTAATGGCCTTTCTGACAGTTTGAGGATCAATTTCTAAAGCATACTCATTCAATTCTTTTAGTACTACCCCCATGTTTTCCTCATCAGCCAATAGGAAAATAATCTCTAATTTGGTATCTTTGACGTATATCGGGTCATCATATTGACAAAAGAACATCTTCACATCTAGTTCAACTAACTTGGACTTACTGAGTAATAATAATATCAAGTTTCTCATAGTTAAAAACTGAATTTCAAAGGTCTTGGACATTAATAGACTAATTGAATTGGATATTCGCTTGGTTAAGACTGGCAATCTATCTTCTAAATGGGTAGTATAGTTGTTCAAGTAAACAATCACTTTCAAAGTATTTAAAACAATGGAGCTATTTTTATGTTGTAAAAAGGGAATTATTTTTTCCACTATTTCAATTGACTCGTCTTGGGATTGAGGTACATAAGACATCAACGCATTGATGAGATAGATTTGATACCATTCATTTGTGTTTGGTAGGTGTTTTAATAGGGTAATGACATGATTGTAATCAATTGATAATTTCAATGTTGGAGACCTTTCAGAAATATCATTTAAAGCCTGTAGTGCACCAGTCACCACCTGAACATTTGAATCATGTAACAAGTCATTCAGGATCTCTAAAAAGTTTTGTTTTGTAGTTATCTCAGGTAATTTTTCATGCAACTGAGCCACGCTGAAAGCTGCAGTTCGTTTGATAATTGGATCATTGTCCATTAATGCTAATTTTAGTACTCCCACAGTGCTTTTCAAAAATTCAGGTAAGTTTATGGATGAAAGTGTTTTCATTGATAGTATCTTAACGTTGACAGGACAATTAGGGGACTTGAACTCCTGTTCTATTATAGGGATGGCAGCAATTGATTCCTTTGGTTTATTATGAGCGTAAGCTATGAGAAATACATGGCACAATTTCTTCATCTCTAAATCTTTCTTGTTGTTAATACTCTCATCTTTCAATAAGTTGACTATCTCTGGCATTAAGTTAGCAACTTCGTTGTTTCCCATTGTCATATTAGCTATAATTTTTTTCAGTACAGTTTTCTTATACGTTGCTGATCTGGACTTTTTATCTGCTTTGAGTAACTCATCTCTTAAGTCTGAAGCTTTTGTCTTCACGTAGAGTTTAGAATCACCCATTGTGTCTGAGTTAGCTTCCACCTATGGTTCTATTGCAACTGGCTTTAGTTGATTAGTCCGAAGCCACAATTGTAGAAGACGTACTGATCTGGTGGTCCAAATGATTTTACGCATCTTTACGGCTTCTCCTCATATTAAAAAAAAAAACACGGGACAATCGACTCAGAAAGCTAAAAACATTGACTAATTCTGAATTTACACCTAAGTATTATCACACATCATGCAATGGATGACCTGTTCGATCAACTAATAGATATATACCCGAGAAGTTACGTATATATGCAGAAATTTATGTGAAACAAATTATATTAATATATAAAAAAAATAAACCAACCCCCCAAAAAAACAAACGAAACCAAACAAAACGAGTAAATAATAGAAGCAACTAACTCCACCAAATAAATGAGCAATTGACTCCACCAAGTGAAATGGAACAGCATGTCAATGCCTATAAGATAGCATAACCACTAGCGTAACTGACACTACTATCGTCAACAGATGTAACATGGTTACTCTGGGTGTAACCAATCCATTTCAACTTTTCATCAATTGCGTCATTTGCTGACTTGGAGTAAAAAGATTCCATAATGGATAGCAAGACTCCAATAGGTTTAGCACCACAGATTGTATTTCCTGTGTCCTTGATATATTTTTTCCAAGCTGAATGCGATCCAAGAGACGCAATTTCCATTCCCTTTTTATCCAGGTACTCTATACTTTTGTAAATAGGTACAGAATCCGAAGTTAGTCTTGAGCTGTAACCCAATTTTTTAATAACTTTAGTGTCTGGCGATGATGTATATGCAGTATATGAAAATCTTGAACCCCAATGACAGAAATCCGTACTTATGACAAAAGCGTTTGATTTATCTTCGAAATAGGGTTTAAGATATGAAGCAATTTTCTTCTCAAAGGCTTCATCAGATGCTGAAATCATAATGGGGACAATCTTCGGAACCTCGTTATTGGATTCCTTAGTGACTTTGAATAAGAAAGGCATATGCATTTCAAAACTATGCTCCTCTTCATCTACAGATAATGGCATGACTTTGAAAACTGCCGAGTCTTTTTCGATAAGTTCTTTAACCACCTCATTATCAACGGGAACATCACCGAGTGGGGTTTCATAAGCTTCACACCCAGATAACATCACGGACCCTTTAAAATAAACATGATGAGAGGGTCCCATTATGAACACCCTCTTAATCCCAGTTGGATCAAAAGCACTATATGTTTGAGCCAGAGTGGCACCAGCATATGAATAACCTGCATGGGGGCCAACCAATATTCTAGCCCCTGGAATGATTCCAGGGGCAGCAGCTAACAAAGATGACAGCTGTTTGTTTAGTTTAGAAGATGATCCGCTGTACCAAGACCCTGAGTGAGTTGCCGCTCTAATATTCATTTGTAAAACGTGTCTATATATGAAATTGAAGTACACTTACAACATAGGTATGCCATAAAAAATTATAGTAGTATTAAAGTACCAACTGTATGGACCTGTCAAAGAAAGCAATATGGCATGGATTTGATATCTCGAACTTAAGGCGTACGGTGTTCAAAATGGCTATTTGCATTGCACTAAAAATTTAAAAGTTTATCTCCGACGTAAAGAGATACGGACGTAAAGAGATATGGGCATAAAGGGCTGAATTTTGGACTATAGCTTACTAATGCTGAAACTCCTTGATAAAAGTTGGGACAAGAACAAGCCCTCGGAACTTAACAGTTTACTTCTCATAAGAAAGCTAGAAGTAAGCGCCGACGGCATACATGTATAAACTTTAAGAATTAGATTAACTCCGAGATATCGACGCCGCTCAAACACACAGTACAATGTGATTACAAACACTTTACCAAAATTGGCAACAAGCTACTATTGTTGTGCTTTCGGCACACCAATTTTGTGTCCTCTCGGCACTTCATCCATCAAAATTGTTGTTAAATACAGCTTAAATTTGAGGCTATATTAGTAATATCATGTGGGATTATCTCATGTTCAAAAGATGTGACTAAAAAAAATCATGTCCTATTTCATCATTTAAACTTTGCAATTTCCCTCCAAAACAAGCAAAAAAGCACCAAAACACGCAACATTTGTTTCTGGTCAAATAATAACATCAGTGAACAATGACATTAAAATTTGCAGATACAAATTTATTTAAACCATTAAAGGTCGGAGATGTTTTGCTTGATAACAGAGTAGCTTTTGCGCCATCTACTAGACTCAGAGCAACCACGGACGGATACCCCACAAATCTGATGCTACAATTTTATTCGGACCGTGCTGAGAATAATGGTGGACTGATTGTTACTGAAGGAGCTGGATGTTCTGAAAAATTTGGTTACATGCCGTATTCGCCTTTGATGATAACAGAAAAGCATTCTCTTGCATGGAAAAAAATTACCGATGAGATTCATAAAAGAGGTTCTTACGTTTCTGCCCAATTGTGGGCAGCCGGAAGAGTAGTCGATGCTGCGTTCCAAAAATCTAAGGGTTATAAAGTTTATGGTCCATCTAAAATTTACATGGATGAGTCAAGCGAAAAGGCAGCTATGAAAGCAGACAATGAACTAGTTGAAATGAGTCTGGAAGATATTGAAAACTTGAAGAGAGATTTTGTCATTGGCGCTAAGAATGCCATTAACATTGCAGGTATGGATTTCGTTGAAATTCACGCTGCGAATGGTTATATCTTGGAACAATTCTTGAGAGATAATCAAAACAAGAGAGATGACAAATATGGTGGTTCCATTGAAAACAGAGCCAGGTTAGTTCTAGAAGTGGTCGATGCTGTTATTGCAGAAGTGGGTGCTTCTAAAGTAGGTATCAGACTTTCTCCTTATTCTGCCTTCCAAGACAATGCAAATGATGTTGCAAAAACCCATCCTATTTCTCAATATTCTTATCTCTATCAAGAATTGGAATCACGAGCAAAACAAGGTCATGGATTAGCCTACATCTCGTTCATTGAGCCAGTTGTCAATGGTAGCGGAGAGTCAGATGAATACAAAGACCTTACACCTTCTTGGATGGAAGAAATCTGGTCAGGGGTGGTAATGAGAGCAGGCAATTTCTCCAAAGAGCAAGAGAAGGCCAAGCAATTGGTTAATGCTAATAATCGTACCTTGATTGCGTTTGCTAGACATTATAGCTCAAATCCTGATTTGGCCCATAGGCTGAAAAATGGACTGGAATTAACTCCATATGACAGATCGAGATTTTATATCCCTTTGTCTAATAATGGCTATAACACTTTCGGTAAATTCGGAGAAGAAGAAATATCCAGCGAATCAGACATTGCTAAGGAGTTAGCATCGCCTTTATAATTAAACTTAACTAAGTAAAAATACAAATAAGACAAATAGATTATTAGCTCATCAAGAGCCAATCTTGCACACAGGAATCACGGAACAATAGAAATTAAGGTTGCTTCACAACAAGCTATCGAATAAAAAGAAAAATGTTCCTCGCCTGGAAAAATACCATTTTACTTAACTATGCTGACAAATTATTGCCCCTTATTAAGTTGTTATTACACAGGTATATATATATACTTCGCCTACAGCACTCACTTCTCTTCTTTCATTCAGCTAGTCATACATTTGCAATACATACGTAAACAAATAGAACATAGAAATTAATAGAGCTTTATATAAATATACAATACACAATGAGAAGTCTTGCAAACACCAACCTATTCAAGCCTCTTAAAGTTGGGGATGTAGAACTGAAAAATAGATTAGTTTATGTTCCAACTACAAGATTTAGGGCAACGGTGGAAGGTTTGCCAACTGATGTTATGGCAAACTATTACGGAGACAGGGCTAAGGACAATGGCGGGTTGTTGATCATTGAAGCCACAAATGCCTCACCAAAAACAGGGTGGTATGAACATTCTCCTAATTTCACTTCCAAGGAAGTTGCTCAGCATTGGAGGCCTTTAGTTGAAAAGGTTCATGATAATGGCTCCTTTTTGGGTATTCAATTATGGGCTTTAGGAAGAGTTGCTGATCCTGTGTTCAGTAAGAAAATGGGATCAGATATGATTGGTCCTTCAAAGATATATGTTGATGCCGAATCTGAAAAAGCCGCCGTTGCTGCAGGCAATGAGTTAAGAGAAATGACTCAAGAAGATATAAACAGAGTCAAAAATGATTATGTTGAGGCCGCCAAGAATGCAGTTGATATTGGTATTGACATTGTAGAAGTTCATGGTGCCCATGGTTATTTATTTGATCAGTTCATTAGAGATACATCCAATCAAAGAACTGATAAGTACGGTGGATCCATTGAAAACAGAGCTAGATTTTTATTAGAAACTATTGATGCCTTAATTGAAGCCGTCGGTGCCTCTAAAATTGCCGTTAGATTATCCCCATATGCAAGTTTCCAAGGCTCAGGTGGGGTTAATGCTCCAACACATCCAATTGCTCAATTCGGTTATATTTATGGTGAATTACAAAAAAGAGCCAAAGCAGGTAACGAAATAGCTTATGTCTCGTTTGTTGAACCCGTCGTTAATGGTAATATTACCGTAGAATCTCAGTTGGGCGAGAATCCACATTGGATGGAAGAGATCTGGAAAGGTGTCATTTTAAGATCAGGTAATTATCTTCAAGAAGAAGAGAAATTAATTGCCAATGTCAATTTAAATAATCGTACTTTAATTGGTGTTTCGAGATACTTTACATCCAACCCAGATTTAGCTAATAGACTAAAGAATGGCTTAGAATTGACCAAGTATGATAGACCAAGATTTTACAACAAATTTTCCAACTATGGTTATAACACTTGGGGTAAATATGGAGAGGCGGAACTTTCATCTGAAAGTGAAGTAGCTAAGCACGTTCCCCAACCTTTATAAACTAGCAATTCCTTTATACACATATATATTTTTTAGAATGAATCACATGGTTTATACTCTTATATATACGAAACTGCATTATCATTGCCGTTGCATTCTCATGAAAACATTGAGTACTGACTTTAGGACAATTGAAGTGGGCTCTGTACATTTAAATCAGAGTACGTCCGTAATTAAATTGAGCACCTTCAAATTACGCTTTCTCGGGGTCGGCTGAGAATTTTGGCGAGAAAGCTCAGAAAGCACCTATACTGTTTGGCGTCTTAACAAGGTTCTCCTTCGCTTTGTAGATTTTTTCTGCGTTTGAATCATGCAACCAACCAATTCAGGTATAACATTTGGTACCCAACTATATTCAGTTTTCAATGGATTCACGAGGAAAGAATTTGAATGTTGGAGGTCCCGTGGTATCGGACAGAACGCCGCTTCTGGCTAACGCAAGTGCCTCTTCTTCCACGGAGGTACAATTAGCGGCTGGTATCTCTATGATTATACTAGCTCTCTGGTCCGGATCATTCATATCTGCGTTGGACTCTACGATTGTATCAACCACAATGTCGTCTATTGCTTCTTCCTTGAATGGCGCCGAGGACGTGTCAATAATTGCTACATCTTACTTATTGACTAATGCTGCCTTTCAGCCAATTTATGGTAAAGCTTCCGATGTATTCGGAAGAAGGACGGTTTTGATGTTTGCGCAATTTTGGTTTGGCCTAGGATGCTTGCTTTGCTCATTATCTAAAACATTAGAACATTTTGCAATTAGCAGAGCTATTGCAGGTATAGGCGGCGGTGGACTAAGCGCTTTATCCAGTATTATCGTCAGTGATATAATACCCTTAAGAACCAGAGGAGTGTTCCAGGGGTACGCTAACCTCATGTATGGTGCTGGTCAGATGCTAGGAGGCCCAATTGGGGGATTGTTTTTACAAACCGTTGGTTGGAGATGGATGTTTGCATGTCAAGTGCCCTTAATTGCCATTGCAGGCTTATTGGTATTTAAGTATGTGCATGATTACACCCCAGATCACCAACCTCCAGAGAACCAACCCAAATTATCTAAACAGAACCTCAGCCGAGTTGATATACTTGGATCAATTACACTTGCGATGACGATAGCATTCTTCTTGCTAACTTTCTCTGCATCTACTCAATCCAATATGCTGTTACTCATATGCTGTTCGATGTTTTGTGGTTTAGTATTTTGCTATGTAGAGAAATACATTGCAAAGGAAAATTTGATACCAATGAGTGTGTTTCAGGGACAACTGAGAGTGACTTCATTTATAGCTTTTTTTGGAGCTATGACTACATATGCTAATAATTTTTTACTTCCATTGTATTTACAAATAGTGCATGATTTGTCCCCTGTTCAGTCAGGGGTTTTCAACGCAAGCGGAGTCATCAGTATATCGCTTGGTTCTTTAGCTGCAGGATTTCTTTTAAAATCCGCCAAAGCCGGTTCTAACATTGAAGAAGAAGTATCTAACGTCAATGCTAGAGCAGTGAATGTATCAATTGCTGGTGTCTTTGTCTGTTTTTTGGGTACTTTGGTTAACTTATTAGTTATTTCACTAACTCAGCCAACTGAGCATATCACTGAGATATCCATTGGAACTGTCAGCTCTTGGATCTGGCTAATGTTTTTAGCCATTGGCTTTTTTGGAATTGGTTTTGGGTACGGTGGATTCCTTGTATCTCTGCTTGTACTTGTTGTGGGCAAGGTTGGATCGAAAAATCAGGCAAGTGCAAGTGGAATGAATTATTTGTTTAGATCTTTGGGTTCAGTATCTGGAGTGGGAATAAGTTTAAGTATCTATGATCTTAGGCTGAAACAAGAACTAGCACATTTTTTTAAGAAGAAAGTAAAGGACAAAGAGATGGGTAAAGAAATGCTAAAACATTTACTATCAGATACGGGTTATTTGAGAAATGGACTGCCTGAAAAGTATTTACATAAAGTATTGAAGAGGTATCAAGATTGCTTGAGCGATTCATCAACACTTGTTGTTTTATTTTCATCAATTATGTTAACTTTGGCTTTTTGTTTGAGACTATATCCAGATACAGTGAAAAGATCTCACGCAGGCAGAGTCTGATTTTCAAAAAGCAAATATAAAAAACTACTATGTACACTCATTTATATAGACAATCTAGGGAATCGTATAAGGAGTCGTAATCACCATCTCCAGAAACAGGTAAAGTTGCAGAAGAAGAAGATACCATTTCATTAGATCTGAAAACATTCTCCAAATCGTCTTCTTCAACTAACTTTTTAAAATCCTCATTCAAAAATCTCAAGCAGTATATAGATTTTTCCAATGCTTGCAGCCTTGAGTTAGTGAAGATAGTTATAGCTGAAATCATAGACTTGGAAACTAAATCCTCAGGCAGTCCACCATAACCAGTTCCCAAACCAGGAATAACAATTGTATCTACGAATGCATGCCTATGGTCCAGCCACTTTAAGCATTTTGAATTGGCTTTGTTAATTTCGGATAAAATTTGCCAGGTTGCATCGAATATAAATGAATGCCATTTTCTGAGGTCTAATTCAAGATAGTACTTATCTTTCTTCTCAGAAAAATCGTCTAGTTTTTTACTAGAAGAAAATCTGGGACTTAATAAAGGCTTAGGCACCCTCATGCTTGGCAAGTGTAATATCGAATTGGCTCGCAATAAACGCCACGCCTTTGAAGTTTTATAAAATTCCTCTTGTGCAAATTCTATTAAATTACCATTTCCCGGAGTTAGATATCCATTATATCGACTGAGTAGCTTGGACTGAAGATATCTTTCGGTCAAACGCCAATCTTTCTTCTGTTCACCCTCACCAAAGGTGTATAATAGAGCGATTGCTTTATCAATTCCACCTCCGAGATATCCCAATGAATTTCCTGGGGAAACAACACTGGTAACTCCTCTATGAGTACTTCTCTTCACATCATCGAAGGTCTCGTGAATATCATAGTCGTTCTCTGTCTCTAGTAATTCACTAAGTTGCTCAAATGTACCCTCACATACAATGAGTTCAACGGGTACACCAAACCATGCCAGATCTGTTTCTGTTCTATAACCTTTAACATTTTTATTATAATTGTAGATATGCTTTTTCCATTCTTTCACTAAAGTTGGGCTTTTGTCCAATAGCACTATTCTTATTTTTGGAATAGAATACACTGGCCGAAGCAATCCACTCATCTGCGTATAACTTTTTTATCTGCATACATCATCCAAGAAACGGTGTAGATATCAGAAACAAAACCTACGGATATCCATCTACCTTCTCTTGTAAACCGAAGTATAAAAAGGGACAAAAAACTAAAAACCGCACAGTATATTTTATATGTGACAGAGCCGTTCATATTCCTCGAGAAACATCCTGCACGTGAGCGCACCGCCTCATCCCGCAATCGAGTTGACTATTTCTTAGGCAGGTCCCGTTTCATCTTACATTTTTCAGCACATTTCGTTCTACTATTAGAGAGACAACTACTTTCTCTAATGGTTCATAAACACAAAGAGATCAACTGGTGCTTGGAAACATAGCTGTGGAAGTTTTTTTAATCTGATCAACCAAGATGTCGTTTGATAACAATTTGGAAGGTTATAATGTTGTTCATGCCATGTGGTATAATTTTTGGAATCCAAACAAGAAGACTTTTACTGCTCAATGGGAAGTCAATGGTACGATAGGGCAGGAATATAAGTTTAATAGCTGGTCAGTCAGTATGGCATTACATGCCATTGTTGATGCCACGAGAGTATACCCAGAATTGGCAGGTCCTTTAATTGAACCAGCTTTTAGAGCTATGATGAAATACAAATCTGCTAAATACGGTGGGTTTTGTGCTTTTGAAGATTATGAGAACAACACAGATATTTATTACGATGATGATGCTCAAGTTGCTTCAGCCATCATATGTGCCTACGAAGTTACAGGAAATATGGAATATTTCAAAGAAGGTAGAGATCTTGTTCATTTCTTGATGACTGGTTGGAATGACGAGAGTAAACCAGGAAACAAAGCAGGAGGTGGGATGAAGTGGCATGTGAAAAAGAACTATGTTAACACATGTACCACATCAGAGTGTGCAATAGCAGCTATGAGATTAGCAAAAGTGCTGCCTTCCAACTACCCTAACTTGAAACAAGAACAAGAGACATTGTATAATTATTCTAAAAAATGCGTTAATTGGGTTTTTGATAAGATGGTTGATCCGAAGGACAACATTCCCATGGATGGGTGTGATTGGGATTCAGACAAAATCAATCCAGTAAAGTGGACGTACAATACAGGTAATACGCTTAGTGCTTGTTGTAGATTATACGAGTATGATCAGGATCCAATTTGGGCTGACAGAGCAAAAAAACTAGCTGAAGCTGCTACTGATAGAGGAAGAACACTATTTGACAGAGATTATTCCAATTGGGCCAAAAGATTTTGGCATGATCCTAATTATTTTGTTCAGTTATTGGTTGAAGGCCTAGCCGACTACGTTTTGACTTTTGGTAAAGTTGCCCCTGAATCAACTAAGAATTGCTGTATCAATGAGCTTGCCCGCCATCTTTCGTACATGAGAAAGTATCTACACGATAGAAATGATCAACTTTATTACATGCATTTCGATATTTACAAAATAAACAGGGAGATCTATGATATGTATAAGAATGAATTTAAAGGTCATAAGGACTATAATCCCTGGCATGAGGATAGGGAAGGTGGCATGAACGATGTTGAAATTGACAAGAGGCCAATGAGGAAGTGTCTTATTGGTTCAGCAGCAGCGGCAAGAATCTTTTTACAAGCAGGCAGAGTGATTCCTAAAATGGACCCCCCTGAAGTCACTTTCAAAGATTGAAATTTTTTATATACAACTTAGTTATTTGGGTTAGCTTTTTAGTTTATTTTCTCTTATTATTATGTACATAAAATTAAATGGTGTTTTAGTAATTATACAGTAATTTTGTTAAGTTTAAATGCAGGGGTAGAAGGATTCAATTCGTTAATTGGTCTTTCTACAACAATCAGCTCTGATGATGAAGAGGCTGTTTTATCATCTTCTACATTAGTTTCATTATCAAATGAGTTCAAATAAAGTAAATTTTTATACTTGTTAGTGAACCAAAATGCCTTTGCACTATTGTCTGAAAATTCTTTCTGTGGAGATAAATTGATTAAGTTGCCGTTCCTTCCTCTCTTTTTGGAAGGTGTTTGTGCAACAGCTGTTAAATTATAATTCAAATCAAAGAAACAAATCCAATTATATCCAAACATCCACACTCTATCCAATGGTAACTCAGGATTAGTGCTCTTGACAATTGATAATCCGTAAGTTTGCCCATGTAAACTAGTAAACTGATTAGGCAATTCGTTTGAATTGATTTTACTCCATGTTGTCAATACACCAATTGACTCTTTGACAGAATTTTCAATATCAAACTCTAAGAATTTATGATCAAATGTCGTTACCAACAGCGTGCCATTTGAAGAGAAAATCACACTAGATGGGATATCTGATACTTTTATCAAATTGACTATCCTGTTTCCAAGTAAATCAACAAGGGCAACTGTTCCATTTACTTGAGAGTATGCCGCATACTTTCCAGTTTCATCTATTTCAAAACTGTTGATATTAGCTTTATCAGTTTCATCATTTTCATCGTCATCGTCTTCAATTTCTGCGTTTTCTCCATACTTAATAAGTGACTGTTCATCATCAAATTCAGAGATATCCTCCTCATCATCTTCATTATCTTCAGTATTGAATGAGACTGAAAATACTTCGTTCTCATAATTGACACAGAGGATTTGCTGTTGCGATTCGTTGAATCTTAGGTGTTTAGCACCAAGATTTTCTAACAAGGTGGAGTTGACTCTAACAACTTTGATACAAGTTTCAGTATGAATCAACTCAAACAATTTAATGGTACTTAGTCTACCAACAACTAAGTATCTTCCATTCTTGGATACTGAACATGACAGTATGTTTTCATCATCTGATAAAGTCATCTTGCAGACTAATTTTTTACTCTCTTCTGCAGTTCTGCCTACCCTCCAGATTTTAATAGATTGGTTTTGCCACATGATTATCAATCTCAAATTCGAATTTATGGTCATGTTCTGTTGGTATGGATTGATTGGAAGTTTGCTTGATGGGCCGTTTTGAAAGTTGTTCATAGAGTTAACAATAGCAATTCTTTCAACTCCGCCAGATACTAGTAGGTCCAAGCCTTTTGACTCAAATGACGACATAGTACGGATATCGTTTCCATGTAATAATCTATTGGAAGAGTGAACCCACTTTCCTGACTCCGAGGAATCACTAGTGTTTGATTTGAGCAAATTAAAATTGTGAATTTTGCGGTCAACCCCAGCTGAAAATAACTTATCACCTTTCGAGTTAACCGAGAGACATAAAACATCAGCTTCATGAACTTGAAAAGATTGCTCAAGAACAAAATATTTCATATCCCAAATTTTGACTGAGCCAGTTGTATCACCAGAGACTAGCTGTTTTCTTTGTGGAATGGGTACTAAAGACCAAACTAAAGTACTCTCATTTTTTGACTTGTCTACTCTCATAGTTGCTATTATTCTACTACTGTGTTCACTTCCTTGGCCATAGCTCCAGTATCGTATTCTACCATCGCTACAGCCACCAGCAATGTGGTCATTGCCGTACCAACATATACTTAATACCCTATTTTGTTGTCTTTGTAAAATTGTCTCGTATTCAATTGAGCCACAGCCACCTGATATATCGACAACTACTACCGAACCATCCTCACAGCCAACAGCAAGTTTTGTCTGGCTCGGATTGATACTTATAGACCAAATGGTTCCTGAGTTACAGTCATAGTTGATTTTTGGGATTCCTTTTGCTACGTCCCACTCAGTAATAAACGCCGAACCGCCGATTGAAAATAATCTTGGAGCCTCGTTCTTGCTTCCTTGCGACCACACTAGTCCTTCAACCGATCTTCCTTTACCTCCGGGAATGGTATTTTCTAACAACCATCTTTTTGAACCGTTGATATGATTACCAGTATGCGGGTTAGGGTTCCATATTTCAATTGAACCATCAGCTCTTCCAATAGCCAGTCTTAGATTTGCTGAGGGAAGCCCAGAAACGTCAGAATCGTGCGAAAACGCAGACGCCGTGATAGTTTCAGGGGTATAATCTATAAATCTGCAGCGGTGAATATCCATGTTAGCTGCTCTTATACCTATAGGTGTGCAAAACAGAGAATAGCCTTCTAGGACATGAGTGTGAAAAATACTTAAATCTCTAAAATTTTTTTTTTTGATAGAGCACTTTAGGGCGTGTTGGAACAAAAGATTTGAAAAATCTCAGTGGTGCACGGGTGTAAGTTTAACATTTGTTAGGGGTGTTTCAATTATAGAGTGGCCATGATAGATTGATGGCCGCCACTGGTATGAAACTGCTTTGCATAGTGCTCAATGGGGTAAATTAACTGTTCAAGCTGCTTCCATCAAGTTTAAGAGGAAATCCGTGGAAAAAATTCCAGCAGAGAAGATTCTCGGAGAAAGGGTCGGATTCCATGCGCACGATAACAGAAATTTCCACCTACCGAGAAAGAGCTTTCCACATAGGCATAAGAAACGCTTAATCGGTTTTTTTCTGCATCGAAGACATGACGAAAAGATTATAGATATAACTAAGAAGTAGTGTCTATTGATTCATAGGTTTATAGATGGTGGCTATATTGCTGGTGAGGGGATTGGCACGCACAGGGCATTCTTCCGTGCTTTCTGCTATAATCCATCCGATAAATAAATGCCAATTTTATTCATCTGCTTCAAAAGATGCCGCAAAAAAACTCCATGTGACTCCATTGCAGCGCTACAATGATCTAGTAGAAAGTGGAAGGCTACGTAATGATCAATATCAAAGAGGCATAATATCCAACTTGGAAGGTTTGCACCAGGACTTGAAATCCTACTCTCCACCAAAAGTAGAACAACCGGATATAAATGATCTTACCCCTAAGACTGGATTTTTTGGTTCAATAAGCTCCATGTTTTCGAAAAAAAAGAAGCCATCAGAGGAATTAGATGCGGGATCATCTTCTAAAATACCTCATGGTATATATCTTTATGGGGATGTTGGTTGCGGTAAGACGATGTTAATGGATTTGTTTTATGACACCATTCCTTCACATTTAACAAAGAGAAGATTACATTTCCATCAATTCATGCAAAATTTACACAAAAGGTCCCATGAACTGAAAGTAGAGCATGGAGGCAAACAAGATATAGATGTCATACCAATCTTGGCTTGGGAAATTTCACAGCATTCCACAGTACTATGCTTTGACGAGTTTCAAGTCACAGATGTTGCTGACGCTATGCTTCTTCGTCGTCTATTGAATTTAGTATTGAGATCAGATCACGGTCTTATTCTCTTTGCAACATCAAATAGAGCTCCTGATGATTTGTATATTAATGGAATTCAGCGTGAATCTTTTATTCCTTGTATTCAGTTGATCAAAAACGTTACAAATGTGATCTATTTGAATTCTCCAACTGACTACCGTAAGATACCTCGTCCAGTGTCAAGCGTTTATTACTCTCCGAAACCAGGTATTAGCTTTGAATCAGCCGTCTCCAAAAAGCAACAAGAAGAACACATAAACACATGGTACTCTTTTTTTTCTCAGGGTCATAAAGTTGAATTTAATGTCGCCTTAAAAATATGGGGTAGAGAGTTTATTGTGCCTAAATGCACTCCACCTTACGTTGCACAATTCACATTTGACGAGTTATGTGGTACACCATTGGCTGCAGGAGACTACTTAACTTTAGCTACCTCCTTCCAATCTGTTATCATTACTGACATTCCATATCTCAGCGTGAATGTTCGTGACAAGGTAAGAAGATTTATTACATTTTTAGACGCAGTCTATGATAATCATGGACGTATAGCGGTCACCGCAGTCGCTCCTTTTAATGACATTTTTGTGGAACCGGAAGACGTAGCAGAGGGTAATTTCAGCTTAGTTTCGAAGGGAACTGTCAATGATGAAGAAATTGAAGACGCCATGGAAAATGATGATCTTGTTAAGTCACATGGATTTGATAAGAAGATTGCCAAAAAAGCTGCTATGTTCGGTACTCTAGACGAAGAAAGATTTGCATTTGCCAGAGCTTTAAGTAGGCTTTCACATATGAGTACTCAAGATTGGGTAGACAACGTCAGGGATAGAGATGAGTAAGCATATAAGCATGAACTGTATGTCTCCCTAGTTAACGAAATTTACATCAAAGATTCGTAAATATGACAGATATAAGTATACACATATATATAGATACAACTATAATACAATAGATTCAATAAATAACTCATAAAAGCGCTTCTATCAGTCACTTAAATTGTCTATATCTAACTCAATGGCATCCTCATTAGTCACTAAGCTGTCTGCTCCAGTTTCGCTCTCGCCCAGGTTAATCTCACTGATCTTTGGGCCCGTTGATGATGCAACAAAGCCAATGGGCCCAATAGAAGATGGCGCAAGTGCTTCTCCTGTTTGCGCAGCAACAGCAGATGCTGAAGTCTTTAGCTTTTCAAGTAAGTTTTCATCGGAATTTGCAGTAATATGTCTTTTGTACCTTAACATTTCTTTGTAAGTTTCCTCATTGCCATTTTTCAATTCAAATATCTTCCATGCTTCCCATACTGATTCACGGTCCTCAACTAACCTCTTACCATACTTGATCAAGTATGACGGAGAATCACAAACTTTAACCAAAAGTTCCGAACCATACTTAAAAAGTTCTCTTGCTCTCTTGAACTGACGCAAATGCGTTTCAAGATTGATAAAACCGAGCAAAATAACAGAAACATAATTGGTTGTATAAGGCTGTATAGACTGAACCGCCTCCGTATATACTTGTCTTGCAGACTCCAATCCTTCAAATTTTATGCATTTAGATATGTAGAGTTTGTAAATTTCAATACGATCTTCATCATCATGAGCCTTTGAAACTGCTTGTTTGTAAATCTCAAGGGATTTAAGTTTGTAACCTTTGGATTCTTCATAATCTGCGTATGTCAAATAAACTGGTTTTGATAAATTTGCAGGGCAAATTTCAAGGAAGTGATCAAATAAGTCCCTAATTCGTTCAATATCAATATGGCATACGTCCTGGAACTCAACAATTTTGGATAGGTATATGTTCCATAGTTCAAAAACCGTAGGAAAGGAAAATAAGTTTACTCCTTTTTCAAAAATCTGCAAACTTCTTTCAAAATATTGATTTTCCTCTAAAAAGCTGCAATAATTCACAATGGTTAGAGGTGTAGAAATCTTCAAGTCCATTATCTGATCATACACTTCACAAGTTCTTTCCACGTCATCGCTTGAACTTTCAATCAAGTCTAGATAGAACGTCCATAATTTTATTGACTTGTGGGTTCTTAATTGTGCACTCAAAGCATTGTTATGGTACTCGACATCGGTGTTTTTGCCCCCGTTCAATAGCCTGATGTTAAGTTTTTGGGCTATCTCGGCGCTAGGTAACTTCAAACCATGTTCTATAATCCTCAAAGCTTGCTCAAAATCATCGTGTCTTAACTCGAGTTCTGCCCAAGCTATCCAAATATCAACTAGATCATCAGGATATTTGAAAGGGACTTTGACCGCTGCGTCAAATATCGTTCTCGCAGTCAATATCTGATCGTTCTTTTCGTATAAGATTGCATAATTGATCCAAAGCTGCACTAACGCATGTCCTTGACCAGATCCAGCGGCTTGATCGTTGGCGAGAGCCTTTCTAACGTCAACAGCTTTCACAGCATTTTCGTATGTACTCACAATTTCATTTACTTGTGTTTCTGAATCAAACAATTCTATTCTTCTGATCCACGTCTCCACATTGTTAATATTTTGACGTAATTGGACGTCGTTTATCAACAGCGGTCTTCTTGCCATCAGCTTCTCAAATCTTTCAAAAGCCAAATTCAACTGCTGTTCCAAAGTCGACTCATTGGGGTTAGCATCCACCTCACTGGCAAGTTTGCTCATGACTGCGTCCTCAAATTCTATATAGGCATTGAAGATGACTGTGAAATCTTTCACTGTTAGAGCTCTTGAAATTCCACTTTCAAATATATGGCGAACTTTATGAAATTCCTTCGTTTTAATCCAGTATTTTGCTAACTTCACTATAAAAGAACTGAGTTGATCAGGAAATTTGTCAATAAGTGCCTCTATTATTGCAACGAGACGACGCTCACTTTCATTATTGTTGTTTAATCTTCTTTCTTCAAAACAAAATCTGAACAAAACATCGAGGTAGTCATTGTACAATTCTAATTCTGAAATTCCCGCTTTTGACAACAATTTAGGATCATTTGCTATTTGTTCATATATTTCTCCAACTCGACTTATCTCATTTGCAGAGAATGTTGTAGATCTCAATCCTTTTAAGATGACACTGATATCTTCGTCTACCACGGAATCATCTAATTCTTGCTGATTACATATAAGATCCGGCAGAGCGCACTTGTAAGTAAAAAACCTTGAGTATATTTCAAACCCAATCTTGCCTTGAACTGTGCTTGCGAAAGATAAAAAAAGAGGCCATATTCTATCATGCTGAGTCAATGATAAAAGTTTCAAAGCTGAATTAAATTCACCCCTCACAAAACCCACGCTAAAGGCAGATCCTAAATAATTGCACAGAAAAGAGAGATATAAAACCCATATTTCAACAAAGGTTCCTAGAGTTAAGAGACATCGGTTGAATAATTTTTGTAAATCTATTGCATCTACCTTGGAAAAATGTTCATGTAGTATCTCGAGCCTTTGGGTGAGGTAAAAAGTCCATAGCTTGTATGATCTTGGCAATGAATTGACAGCCCTTGAAAGAACAGACAATCTCTGATTTATATCATCAGGGTATGACTTTCTCTTGTGGTCAAAATACGAAAGCCACAGCTCCACCGATAATGCACCTGAATCTTTCAAAAGTTGTTGTTCAAATTGTATATCCGTCTTGGTGCCTATATATTCAAGTAAACCTTTTTTTGGAGACACATCTATGGTGACCATCATATAAAGATAGTTTCCGTTCTTAAAATTACCTAGTAGGTTTTTGCACTGTACATCAGTAACCCCAGCTTTCATTCGATTGACTTGATGATTTAAACCCGCTTATTATCAAATATTTTTAAGTGTGTAGCCGTTTTGTTACCCGCACATCTCGGAATTTTGATGAAAAAGGCAGCCAGTACGTGATAAGAATATTAGAATAAGATTAATTGACATATTAAACTTCTACCATAACATATTAAGCATAGCTGGCTACCTTGAAATCAATTCACCTAAGATTGCCATCACAAGATGTCAGGTGCTGCTAATAGGTACGTTTCTTTCAAATTTGAACAAAAAAAACCCGCTTTTTCATTTGTAGCAGAGTAATAATGAGTATGCTTTACTAACTACTGATATCAAATTTTTATAGAGAACAAGTCTTTCCAACCCGTATGACCTTGGGTCTTATGAAAGGTAAACTGAAGGGTGCGCAACAAGGTCATTCTTTGTTGAAACGAAAATCTGAAGCTTTAACCAAACGTTTCAGGGACATCACCAGAAGAATTGATGAGGTATGTATTAAAATTGCTTCAATTCAAATTAACAAGATTTGTACTAACTGATTTCATTTGATAATACAGGCAAAAAGAAAGATGGGCAGAGTCATGCAGACCGCTGCATTTTCATTGGCGGAAGTGTCATATGCTACTGGAGGTAACATCGGTTATCAAATTCAAGAAAGCGTGAATACTGCAAGGTTTAAGGTTAGAGCGAGACAAGAAAACGTATCAGGTGTTTACTTGCCGCAATTCGAAGTTGACATAAATCAAGATATAAATGATTTTAAGATGACAGGTTTAGGTAGGGGTGGTCAACAAGTTCAAAAGGCGAGGGATGTTTACACCAAGTGTGTTGAAACGTTAGTTGATCTTGCCTCTTTGCAGACAGCATTTGTCATATTGGACGATGTCATTAAAGTTACTAACAGAAGAGTCAACGCAATCGAACATGTTATTATTCCAAGAACAGAAAATACCATTGCATATATTAATTCTGAACTTGACGAATTAGACAGAGAAGAGTTTTATAGGCTGAAGAAAGTTCAAGAAAAGAAGCAAAAAGCAACTGCTATTTTAGATGCGGAAAACAAAGCTAAGAAAGAAGCAGCATTGCTACTTGCAGCAACCCAAGCAACTAATGGTGAAGACACAAAACCAGTTCAACAAAATGAAGACCAACCAGCTGATTTGACTGCTGAAACAGAAGAAGATGTTATTTTTTGATACAGCCTAGTAACAATAACGACAACAAATACATTACGTATACACATATTTTGAACACAATACGCCCACTTAAATTTACGAATCTGTTTGTACAATATTGTAAATGCCAAAACCACCTTAGTTGTATTCTAAACATGATAAAAAAGTAGCCAACCTATTCAACTACTAATATTTTGATTGTCAATTTTTTTAAGGACCGCAAATGTAGTAGGCAAAAAACTTGTTTTAAAAACTTTGTTATAAGAGCATGTTCTTTTAAAGGTTTTCAATCAATATTTCAGAAAATTTGCTTTCAAATAAAATTGTCTCAAAAAAAAAAAAACCAAAAAAATACGTAAAATTACAGAAAAAGCATTTTGTAAACATTGGCCGTTTTGAGCATAAAACCTCTCAATATTGTGCCCATATTAAAAAAACCATCACAATTACAGTGAAAGCACGGAAAATAATAGTGGGTAAATGCTCTTTCGCCTTAATACCCAAAGAGTCCGATATAATTTTGAAATGGGTAGAACTAAGGTGGCTTTTGTAATCATTGGAATACTTTTGTCTTCATGTTAATTCAAACTGAAGACGCTTATATAGTTAGAAAAATGAGAAAAAACACTGAATCTGCCAAAGTTGGAAACAATAAGCTTTCCTGAATATGCAATATGATATTTAAAAAATTAGTGACACTGCTACTTTTCTGATAGACATAGTATTACTATGTAGAATAGAATCGTAAAACTGACATGAGAGCCTAACATTCGGTCTTATTCAAGCAACTTTGCCAAACATCCTAAAGGTAACTTTGATAACACAAACTTTTTAGTTGGTACGCTTCTGAAATGGCATTACATAAAAAAGGAATTTATTCGGATACCAAGTTTTGTTTTACTACCTTTTTCAAACCCGATAACAAAAAAAAGCTGATTTATGAACAGAGAAACGACAGTTATAGACATGAAAAATTAACATTTCATTCTGTCTATTCAAAAAGCAGATCACACATACAAAAATGACAGAGAGTCTTTTTTAACTGGCACAGCATGTGGATTAATCAGCAGTAAACTAATATGTTATGCCAGATCTGGGCTTTCGTGTCTTACTCTTACCTACCAGTTTGTATACGTTCCGAACAAACAAATAGTATTTTTACGTCCGCGCGGCTTATTGTTTTCTTTTTGCAATTTTGAATAGTTTTTCATTTTTTTTTTCATGCAATATATTTTTTTAGTAAGTATTTACGCTGTTTTCCTACTTTTTATTCTATTTTTTCGAAAGTCCGCCATTTTTTCACAGCATAAGAAACCCACATCTTTTTCGCTTTTAATATCGGCTTTCATTAATATTCTCATATTCTCAAGAGCGTCATTTATTTATCAGAAAATAGTAAAAAAAAGTGATACAAAACACTTAATCCCAGTTTTACAGTGGGCATTTCTGTTATATCTATAACGGTACCCTATATGCGTTTTGTCTTTGCAACGCACCAAAAGACATAATAAATAGCAATCTTTTAGCTTTTATTTCTTTTTATTGGTTGTGTTTTTTGTTCTCCGGAAAAAGAAGATTCAATACCTTTTGAGGTTTATAGTTGTGATATGTTCGTTTGAAACTTTGAAATACACAACCATATGTGGATAAATTTTGCCCACTTATAGTCCTAGCGATTTGAATTGAAATGAAGAACTTGATTGAATAACATTAAATGTATTTTCTTGTTTCAAATATTGGTCGATTTTCCTACTGACTCAATCGAGTTACAGTGAAGTCCCAAATCGTAAATATTTTATTTGGGAACAATAGTATTCATCAGCATACTGAGCTGCAGTGTTTTTACAGTTGAATAAGCCCATCGGCTTTGGAGATAAGATCTGAACTTACACTTTATGCAGGCTATGCTGTAGTTCCGAGTTCCCACATTTCGAAACAAAGAAAAAAGTGCGCATCCAGAACTGTCAGACCACCTAAGCAGCTGCTGGCAGTGAGATTCCGCTTCATCCTGAACTATTACTGTTCGTCGGCATGGGTGGTTGTTTAGGTATATCTCAAATAAAAACATTAACAACCTGATGAGTGAGAGAATATATATATTTACATTTGATATAAATATATATATAGAGATATGTAAAACTTACATATGTAAAGACACCGCCTTTGAATAGTTTAAAGCAGATTACATTTGAGCGGCTGTTCGATAGGTGGCTGAATAGGAGAGCTGAAAAAATAAAATCCAGCTCTATTCAACGAAATGAAGCACATGGAACTAAATCTACAAATAGTAGCTTGAGCTAGCTTATTGTTTGCAGCAAAATTACTGTTTTGGATGAAGACATATCTGTTTGGAGTGAAGTTACGAACTAAAAGCTATCATATGGCCAATAGGACATCCGTTTTGGCTGAATATTATTTAACGCTGAGATTTTGTGCACAATATATTTTCAGTGATGTCGAATGATGTGCTGTGACAATGTGCTTTGGCTGCAGAAACTTTGAAGCTAACTTGAAAGCCAGTGCAGCAAAAACATCAAAGCTGCCTATCAACCACTGAAAGGGTAACATTATCTGCCGATAAGACACCAAACATACAGAACAATACATATTGATGCATGCGTCGATCGAGAAGATGCATCATGCACTTAATAAAGGGAAGTCGGGAGATGGTGGAGAGCAAAACTTGCTTTGCAATAAAGAGCCATAAATTCCTCACGTTCTGTTGAATTTCATGGCCACTGCTTGTCTCCAGATATTCTATATAGTAGATTAGAGAGTGCGACCAGTTTACTAGCTAGCCATATAGATACATATAATATATACAGTTACAGACTGTGTGTGACTTTATATATATCAGTTGGATAGATTAGGGTGGACGATAAAGATGAAGGTCAGCGCCACTGCACTTTTAAACGGTGTCGCTTTCCTATTCTTGTCATCAGCTGTTCTGTCTCTGCCAACTATAATCGGCAAAGACTTCTTCATAAACGAAGAGGCCAATCTATTACAAGAAACTGACAAATTCAGACAAGGTTTGACATCCGACATTGCCGATGCTTTGTTCGATGGTATAAATTCCCTTGGTGAACAGACCGTTTCGTTTTTAAACGACGGTAAATTTAAGAACAAGCAGGATAATGAGTTAAGAATTGTGATGGTAAATAGTAAGGATGCTTACATTGTTTCCGAAACAGATAAACTAAAACTAAAAAGAAAAGGAATCTCCTTTTTTGATATAACCAACTCATATGATGATTTTTTGGATTTATCTCATGAAGTCGATAAAACGCTTGTTGATTCTTTGATTGTAGAAGAAAATATTGAGGGCTTAAGATTTCAAAAATTACCTACAAAAAAGAATAACGAAGATTCTGTTGATGGAGATCCTGGATTTCCAGTTCCGGTTTATAATTATCCTGATGCTTCCGATTTCCATAATGAAGAGGTCGCTAAATTATTTCCGATGATTAATCAAACAAGTATGTTTGCTGACCTGACTATATTGTCAAGTTTTTTCACAAGGTATTACAAGTCAGAAAAAGGTGTTGAAAGCACAATGTGGTTATTCGGCGAATTATTAGGTTTAACTGCATTGCATTCTAAAAATGCCAATGAATTCAATGTCACATTATTTAGACATGATGATTTTTTACAGCCATCTATTATTTTTACTCTATATGGAAATGGCTATGATTCAGAGAACATGGGCGATAATATTGTTGTTGTTGGATGTCATTTGGATTCCATCAACCTACTACTTCCCAATTATTTGAGAGCTCCTGGAGCAGATGACAACGGTTCTGGTGTGGTCACTGTCATGGAAGCTATTAAAGTATTACTGAAAGCTGATCTACCACTCAACAATACTATAGTTTTTCATTTCCATGCTGCTGAAGAAGGTGGGTTATTAGGCTCTGCTGATATCTTTAAGAGTTACAGAAAGAGTAACTTACCAGTGAAAGCTATGTTGCAACAGGATATGACTGGTTATACTAAAAAATCCATTGACGAAGGTGCTGGTGAGCATTTTGGTGTTGTGACAGATTCTGTCTCACCAGGACTAACGTTATTTGTTAAGAAATTGATTGAAACTTATTGTAACATCCCATGGTTAGAGACCGAATGTGGATATGGTTGTTCTGATCATGCTAGCGCTTTTCTTAATGGATTTCCATCTGCCTTCGTTCCGGAAGCAAAGTTTAAATTAATGGACCCTTATGTCCATTCTGTTTTTGATACCATCGAGAAACTAGATTTCAACCATATGGCTGAACACGCTAGATTAATTCTCAGTTTTGTTTATGAATTAGGTATGTATAATCAATTCTGATTCATATCAAAGCAAACTTATTAATATTTTTGATACCGTGAGAGATAACATAATTTCATGACATTTCCAATGACTAAAAGTAAAAGACAGGTCTTTCATTCATTCTTTTTACAGTTTTATTTGCAGTTAGTGCTATAGACACAACGCACAAAAAATTAAGACCAAAACAAGATCTGGCTATCTACCATCAACAATAATCTTTGGCTTTAAAGTTTTATTCGTGTTACAAAATTAATCGTCATTTTACGAATATAGGTTACTATATGTTTTTGTCCATAGAACACCATTTGATTTCAATTGGAATTTTAATTTTGACTAATATGTAATAGTCTTTCTTCTTACTTTCGTTGCTTTTTATATTTTAGGTTGTATATAGGAATATAATTTAGAAAAACAAAACCCGCCTAATATCGTCACTAAACTCTTTTTTCGAATGAATAATTCAATCGTCGTCACTTTCCTCACTGTATAAATAAACTGCATCAGATTCAGCTGCTTCATTCTCTTGTTCGTGTTCATCACCCTCAGGCGGAAGAATGTCCGGGTCCACTTCCATATAATGCATGAACAAGTCTTCATCTTCATTGACTAGTTCATCAATAGCATCTTCAATGTAAACTCCAAGTGCAATCAATGCAGTCTCATCAAGAAATCTATAATATCTCTGTTCAAATTTTCTCAAGCGTATATAGTCATCTTCTCTTCGTACCGTTTTTTGTCTTGTTTCCTCATTTTTATCTTCATGTCCATCCTCTTTTGCTTGTTTTTTTTCTGACCTTGAATCTACATCATCATCTTCATCATCCTGTTCTTTGTAATCTTCATCGCTCAAGTCGTCATCAAGTTCCTCTGGTTCTCTTTCGAGTTGTTCCGACTCATCATTAGAGCTGTTTTCTATAGTTTTATCATCAAAATTATCATCTTGGCTTTTACCATCAAATGTATCATCATAGTTATCATCGTTTTCGTCTGCGCTCTCACTACTCTCTTCTGATAGGATTGGAGTTGCATTTACTTTACCATTGAGTGAATGGCTATCTTTGCAAGTAGCCTCCTTGGCAACAGCATCTGGAATCGTCATTGAATATTTCTGCTTCAAAGGTAATTTAGCTTTAGTAGACCTAGCAATTCTGTCTGCAACATAATAATGGATAACATCAAGTAAATCTGCGTCAGGCAAATTGACGCCTGTAAGTCTCTTGATTTCTTCTCTAGAAATAATAGGGATAGGAGGCTTTGTAGAGCCCAAACCAAACTTACTCTCTCGCTGTAGTGCTATCAACTCATCTGGCGTTAAAGTATATTCAGCAGCTATACCTGTCGGCTCAAGATATTGACCTTTATATTTAGGCACGACTTTAGGCAACTTTGGATCTAAACCTTGTTCTCTTTCTAATGGATTATCCACAAAAAATTCATATTGCTCATCTTTTTCCAAGTTTCCACCATTATCATTTTCACTTTCCAGGTCACTCCCACTACTGCTGTCTGTACTATTTGAAGTCACTCTTGATCTGTTATTGATTTTCCTTCTTTTCACTACGGGTTGTTTAGCTTTGTCACATGTAAACCGTTTGTAGTATGATAATCTCCCATCCAGTGCCTCATATATATTACGCCCCTGGGTAATGCTTTGTTTAGAACCAACCGAAGGAGCCATAGTATGACAACGAACTATACCACCGTTTTCAGATAGTCCAGATATAAAGAAGCAAGCTGATGGTCTTATGTCAGATCAGATATGTAATCGCCAAATTTTACACCTAAATCTTGCACTCCGCGTATATAACATTTTTTTTATTGTGTGTGATATATCTGGCTCACAAGCTTTCATTCTGGCAGTTGTGAATTGTAGCTTACTTGTGACCCCGCTTGCAATCAAATATCACCATGAGCCATCTACAGGATGATTGTCAGCAGCCTCATGAGCCTGTAAGTCAAATACCATTACAGGAGATTAATCAAACTATAGACAATTTAGCACAAAGTATTAAGATAAAGACGGATGAACTTGATAAAGTGAAGCATGAATATGAAGCTAAAATAAGAGAATTAGACAATTACATTTACAAATTCAGGCAAGAATTTAAAATAGATAACATTAAAGCAATGCCAGTTTCAGAGCTGCCGACTGAAGATATAATAAAAACGAAAATCAACTGTCCTAAGTGTCAAAATATGATATGGGACATTACAAATATACCAAACTCAAGTTACTTTTTGATACCGAACAATAAGCTACAGGACACAGTAGCGGATAGCAAAGTAATTCCAAATAACGACAAAGATATAAGAAATATACAAGAGCAAATAAAGACACTCTCTACCAGTGTTAAAAAGGATACAACACCTTCAACGCATACACAAAAAAAGAAGAAAAAAAAGATGACATGCTCATACTGCAGCCAGGAAGGACATAAAAGGTCAGAATGTCCCATACGATTGACTAAAGGAATTGATTGAGTTATCAGGTTGTCAGTATAGTATCAGTATAGTATAGTATTGTATTGTATTGTATTTATATTATATCGCAACAATAAAAAAAAAAAAATTATAAGAAACTTAAAATATATACATCATATAGATAAATTTATAAGAGTTAAAACTGTTTTCCAGCTTAATATAATGTGCAATGAAATATAGTTAATTGTATCATTGTAAAAAACTACCTACCAGCAAATTTCTCACCTTGTAGAGCCATAGCCTCTCTTCTTGAAGCATCCTGTAATAAATTAGTATCTACTAAACTTGGATTCATATGAATGTAACGAACGTTAGAACCTCTTATGAATAAGTTACGGACCGCAAACAGGTGAGGATACTTGTTCAAGTTATTTATCTCTTCACTGCTGTTGTCTTTATTAACGCCTGTTATATCAGTATTTTCAGTTATCTTTATGTTGTCTAATTTTAGGTTGAGAAATTGGTCAATGGATTTCAAAGTTCCTGTAATCTCTATATCATTTTTGAGCTCCACTGTGACCTCTTGGTCCACAAGAGTCTTGAAGAATGAAAAAAACAGCATGCCTGCAATGTATGATTGTGCTTCTCTTGTAATATTGCTGCCCCACTGTCTTCTTCTCTCTTGTTTCAACGCTTCTTCAGCTCTTCTTTAATGCTCCTAATATTTCGTCAACAAAATTGAAAAGCAAATAAAATTCGACGCGTCGATTATTGAATAGTAAGCGAGTAATTTTTAGTTGTGTAGAAAGTCTAACTAACTAAGATAGGAGAGTTATCAAGTCGAGTTATGTACAAATTTATGGACAGTATGGACAGTATAGACAGTATGTAAAGAGTATGTGCAAGGAAAGGAAAGTAGATGGTTGTCTATGTTCAAGCTTTGAATATGGTGTTGTTGCCAAGAAGCTTTTCTCTATTGGTCTTACTCATCATGTTCCTTAATAATAACAAATTGGTTCTATTCGGTCTCTTCAATAGATTCGTCAAGACTAAGATACCGGTGAGCAGCGCCAAAGCTCCACATTGATGCGCTGATGCTAATTCTGTTGGCACAAGGTAAATTAATGTCGAGATACCTAAAGCGACTTGTAAACTCACCAATCCCATGCTTATATTCAAAGTTTTATATGCTTGCCTTGGGATAATTGACTTTAATCTGTGACTATACATATGTAAGGCAAAAACTGCAAAGAAAGTTGAAGTAGCTAAGATTCTATGGTTCAACTGGACGGTAGTAGGATTTTCTAGCATATTTCTCCAGAAAAGGTCAGATCTGTCTTCTTTTCTAGAAAAGACTTCACTCATCAACTCATTTTTAGATGGGATATAATCATCACCCATATGAGGGAAGGTATTGTAAATTAAACCCGCATCTAAACCTGCCACTAAACCACCAGACATCGCAGTAATGAAAACCAGGCATAACAACCCTCTACTCAAATTTCTGAATTTTTGCAAAGATGGAGATTGTAATTGTTGGAAAATCTTGATATATTTATCGGGGTTAGCAATAATTTTATGATCTCTTAAGATTGACATACCTGTAGAAATCATAGCACAATAGACCAAGAAAGCGGCACCAAGATGAGCAGTCAATCTATATTGAGAAACCGTTGGTTTTGATCTTCTTTCTTCTAATTGTTTTTCATCAATACCAGAGTAAACCATCCACCAACCAATGGCACCTTGTAAACCAATTAAAGCACAAATACCTAACAATTTCATAGCTACTAGTGGGGATGTTTTTCTTCTAGCAATGTAATATAAAGTTGGTACTACGAATACAGTACCAATAATTCTTCCTAATAATCTATGAGACCATTCCATTGAATAAATAAATTTGAATTCTTCTAATGTAATATGAGAGTTGATTTTCTTAAATTCAGGAGATTCTTTGTACTTGTCAAATTCAGCTTCCCAATCTTCTTGAGATAAAGGAGGGATAGAACCGGTGACAGGTTTCCACTCGGTGATTGAAAGACCGGATTCAGTCAATCTTGTTAGACCACCTAAAGCGACAATAGCAAAAACCAAGATGGATGTGCTTATACATAGATAACCAACGTTCTTGTGACTATTACGTGGCCATCCTGATTTGTTGATCCTCTGACGAGAAGAAGGGGTAGCTTTAGTGGCATTATTAACAGCTTCAGCCGAGACAGCTACTTGTCTTAATATTGAGTGACTAGAGAAAGAACGGATACTTTGTTGTGTGTGTTTGTATGGCTTGTGGTATGGATCTAAGATATTTGAAGAGTAGAATAAAGTGGAAGTGGCGCTGGCATTCGTGCCGATCTGGCGTGTACTTGGAGAAGAAGCAGAGCTGGAAGTGGGAGAAGATAACTGAGTTCTTCTTATAAGTGACGCAGAATTCAGCTTGGAAATGGTGGACAGGATGGAGGAGTTCTTGATGAAGAACAGCTGCGACCTGCAGAACGAAGGTGAAACAGACATGGTGTGCGAGGTGTTATATATCTGCGCTACTCTAGTGTCTCTAGCACTGTATACCTGTAGCTCTAACTCTCCAGCTCTACCTCTCTCAAGTAAATCAGTATCAACCACCTGCCAACCTCTACTAGCAAAAGCTGCGGGAAAGCCAATCACCGTCCAGCGAGAGTCAGCAGATTTTCATGCGTCGCTTTTTAATGGGTCGATCGTCTTTTTTGTTCTGTTTTCTATTTTCATCCTAGCCTGTTTATCATAAGCTGTAGGCATTTATAGTTGTCGTTGTGGTTGTAGTTCTGGTTTACAGTTACATTGATACAGCGGGTTTCTTTCTTTCTTGTGGCATTTCAGAATCTAGGGCGTGCTCTGTTATTATATACATTTGCATCATTATACACTATGCAGCACATATCCCCTCCGGGCACTCCGGAAAGGTCTACATTTCCAAATAAAGTACTGCCTCATTCCTCTAATCCCTTTGCAGCAACGCAAGATACTTCCACTACCAACAACAACAACAACAACAACAGAAAAACCGGGCTTAAGTCTACAAACAGCATTACTAATGATACCACCACTACAAGCAACTCTAGTCTGTTTGATATAGATACATCAGCTGAGATACCCAACTCTGTTTCGTATAATTCCACATCTGCATACTTGACCCCCGATTCCCCATATGCCCCCAAGTTCGTACCATACAACAACGATAGTATCTTGAAAGATCTTAAAGATTCAACCACAGATTTCCATAATTGCCAGACTATACCATTGAGCGAAGAGGAGAACGATGCAAAACCCCTATATAGGAAATCATACAGATTAAAATCTTCACAATTACAATCTCTGGTGCTTAAATCCCAAATTTTTAACCTTGAACTATTAGAGTTGATAGGGAAAGGTTCTTCATCATACGTCTTGAAAGCCTTATTGTCCTCTAAATTTGACAGTTCCGACAAATTGGTTACTGCAGTCAAGATTCCTTTTACTTATAATAAAGCCACTTTTATTGAAAAAGAACTGCGATTTTTCAAACTGTTAAAAGAGTATCAAATATCTCAATGGAATAATGGCAATAATATCGAATTCCCATTCATTAATCTTTTAGGCGTTTATTATATCAATAAGAAAATGTTCAATTTACTACCGAGAGAAACAGAGGTACCTTGTCTCATACTGGAAAATCTTGATATGGACCTTTATCAGTTTGTAACGGCTACTAAATCTTCCCTTTCGTCTTATTCAGCAGATTTAATAATCGGAAAACAAAACTTTTGGAGTTTAACAAAAATGCTATTGACTAGTATAAAATGTCTTTCTGATATGAAGTGTGTCCATTGTGACTATAAACCCCAAAATATTTTGCTGAACATAGGATCACAAGAAATGTATGATACATCTAAAGTAAGATCAATTAAATCTTTCAAATTAATCGACTTCACATCTTCTGGAACTGAAGAAGAAATTCAATTGTCCTCAGAACATCCTGAAGTAACTATGCAATATTCTCATCCCGATATAATCACCCACCAGAATTCGCCGTCTTTACAAACAGACTTATACTCAATAGGTATGATCCTCTTATTTTGCGCAATAGGTTCATCACCACTTGAACAAATCGATAATAAATTGCATTTACTAAACATTATATCAGATTTACAACAATCAAAACAACACGGAAGAACAATACTGGACATGATTGCAATTGATGATAAGAAGATCATGGAAAATCCCGATAATTCACAAGAGTTCGAGCTTATTAAATCTATTTTAATTTCAAATACTAGTGTCTCTGATATATTGTCCAAGTACCTTTAACTTATCACAGCATTACATAAATATGTGTACTAATATCCGCACGTGTGCACAACAATATAGTATATATATCATCATTCAAAGTAACCCAGTCTAATTCAATCTAACCTAATCGTATATAATATTTTATCTATTATCTCTTTACAACAACCCCTGTGCCCTTTGCCCGCCCCAGATAAGCGGACTAAAACCAACACAAGAAAATTTTCAAACCCTCACTAAAGCTTGAAAATCAAAAAAAAAGGCATAAAAATAAAAAGCTGAGCTAAAGTTATATAATTTCTCTGCCCTACAAAAGAAAAGACTATCTTACATATTGTTACTGGCTTTAAACGAGATTATTTTCACCTAAGTACGACCTTGTCAGGAAAGAGATAGGGTACTGATACGCATTTATTATTAATCGACATTCGCACTGTTCTCAAACAAGCTCTCGGCCTAGTGCAGTATTTAATCGCACGGTTTCACTTTGATAAAGGTTACATACGACCAGTCCATCGTCGTCGCAATTGATCGATCCACTAAATTGACCTTTATTCATCAAAATAATTGTATAGATCTAGTTTAGTTCCAACATTATCATAATGTCATCATCTGAGGCGCCATCTGCTGTTCCAGCAACACAGGACACATCAAGTTTGCCGAACAATAATGGTACCAACAACAACAACAACAATATTAATAATAATCAGCCAGCCATCACCACGGCTACATCAACAGCTGCATCACCTGCATCAAATACACCGGTGACGAAGATAAAGGCAGAACAGAGTACGCAACAATCGCCTGTACGGCAAGCACCAGCACCTGCGGCATCAACTACGAGCTCTAAAAGTACTGCTTCCAAGCAGCAGAGTAAAGCCAAGAGCGAAGGAACAAAGTCTGGTGGTACTAAGTCCAAATCGAAGAATAGTGGCAACAGCGCAAATAATAACAAGAATAACGATACTTCCTCTTCTATTGGGAATTCACTTGTTAGTTTCAATAGTAACACACCAGGAAATATTCAAGCTTACGCAATGCTTGATTTCGATGATTTCACATTTTACGTACAGACAATGCAAATCTTATTAGGAAGATTGGTGGAAGGTGATACCACCACAGATGCATTAGATATTCATTTAGGCCCAACGAAAGCAATTTCTAGAAGACATGCTAAGATTTTTTACAATTTCGGAACACAAAGATTTGAACTCTCAGTGATGGGACGTAATGGTTGTTTTGTAGATGATGTTTTTGTCGAGCATGGAGTTACGTTACCTTTGAAAGACAAGACTAGAATCCAAATTGGAGAGACACACTTTAAATTTATACTGCCTTCAAGTTCAGACTCAAACTCAAAGAACAAGAAAAACGAAGCCAAAGAAAGTAATAAAGCCTCTATAATTACAAACCCTTCAGACGCAGTCAACTTGAAAACCGCATTGTACACGACAACCAATAATAATAATAATAATAATAACAACAACAACGCAATTAATTCAAGCAATACAACTGCTTCAAACTCAAGAGAAACTTCTTTGAATCCTAAAAAGCCAACAAGCAGCAATTCACCATCGAAAGCCAAACCAGTCAAATCAGAAAACTCAAAGGCTGCTTCACTTGCTACAAATGTTTCATCGACAGGAGCAAAACTCTCAAACGCAGCTTCCACAACACCAACACCACAAGGAACCGTTAGCAGTAGTAATAACAATAACAAAAGCAATGCCACCAACACAAATAACAATAACAATAATAATTCGAATTCCACAAATTTCAACTCCAAAGTGGTTAAATTAGATGACGATTTTGTTAATGAACTAAGGGCAAATGCAGAAGCATCTGTGGTTAAAAGAGAAGCAGCTGCAGCTGCTAAGGCAGCGGCTAAATTAGGGAAGTCAACTCAAGAAACTACAAATACAGGAACTAACTCAATCTCTGCCGCATCTACTTCTAATACGGGATTTGATGCTGCTTCTTTCCCCCCAGGTACACCAAGTTCAGTAATAGCTGGATTTGGAGCGCTATCACATGCTGCAGGGTTACCAGTTGAGGATCCGAATAATGCTCAAGCCACTACCGCTACATCTAGCTCCACCAGTAATGCTCAAGCCACAGCTGCTACCACACCTGCCGCTCCAAAGAAAAAGACGAGACAGACCAAAAAAGTATATACAATTGACGAGATACCGGTTGAGTATCGTGAAAAGCCTAACATCTCGTATTCAATTCTGATAGCAGAGTGTCTTAAAGCCAAATCTACCGAACGTGGTATGTCATTAAGTGAGATATACAAAGCCATCCAGGAATTGTATCCATATTATTTTTATTGCCCTGATGGATGGCAATCTTCAGTGCGTCATAATCTATCGCTCAATAAATCATTCAAAAAAGTGAGCAAAGAAGGTAAAGGTTGGTTATGGGGTCTTGATGAAGAGTATTACAATGAAAGAGAAAGGCAAAAGAAAAAGCAAATGGAGAATAGCGCTAACAAAGCAGCAGCGGCAGCAGCGGCGGCAACAGCAACTGCATCAAACTCATCTACGAATATTGCGTCATCTTCGTCAGCTTCCTCCGCTTCAAATGCTAATACTTCAAACTCGTTTAATTATCAATCTTATCAATTGCCAGCTACAACACAGCCCAATAACCCATCCGCTGTTAAAAGTGTAGTAAATTATGGTAAAGCACCTCAACCATCAACGCATGGAAACATTCAAGCGCAGTTAGCAGCCAATAGATCTCAGGTGCCTAAACCAAGTTACACAGCTAGACCAGGATCAGCAATGTCGCAAGGCGCCAAACCTTCTGCTATATCACCATCTCCACCAAGTGGTGCTGCTACATCATCAGGTTCACCATCTGGGTCTGCTTCGCCAACCTCTAAATTATCAGGAGATACAATGAAAGCATTGTCATATTTACAACAGGAGTTGATCAAACTGACAAAGAATCGTAAGATGTATGACAAGGAAACAACAACAGCAATTTTGACGCAGGCTTTAGCAATGACTATAGCACAAGTTAATCAAGCAGCAAAAAATGCAGGTATTCAAGGCTCACCATTAGTGTCATTAATTGAAAAAAATCCACAGCATATAACCAAAATTTTAACCGCTGCTTTGAATGCAGCAACTATTCAAATTACAAAGCAAAAAGGTATAACTCCACATCCCAACCCACCAGTTTCATCATCTCCATCTCAGACAAGACCATCAACTACAACAGCAGCGCCAGTATCAGCTCAAGCTAAAAAGCCTGTAACAGCTTCAGTACCATCTTCTTCTCCGCCTATACAGAAGCAAGCTGTTCCAGCAGCTAATAGTCCTGTTACAGCAACTTCATTAGGAATGGCACAGTTACCAAAATATGTTTCAAATAAGCCTCCTCCATCAACATCGAATCTTCAATCAGGAGTTAAAAATGTAACAAATGCCAACAACTCCACTAACATTGTTAAATTTCCAACTCAACCAACACCAATGATTATCCCACCTTCAGCAGCTCCACCATCAACGGTACCGAAAAGAGTTCAACCAGTCAAGCCACCAGCTTTATCTGCGCCAATGGCAGAAAAACCTTCTTTAATGGCCACAACTGCCACTAGCATATCGCAACCTTCGCCAATGGTTACTAAAGATCAAGGAATTAGAAAACCACAGTCTTATTCGCGTCCAGCAACGGCATCTTCTCAATCAATTCATTCAATCCAGCCTATTCAACCAGTTCAGTCAGTTCCAGCTTCAACCATTACTCCTACTGAACATTCTAGTTCTAAGTCAGAAGTAGACGAGTTGTTGAGTTCAGTAATCATCCCAGAAAAGACAACAAGCAACAAGCCATCAGAGGCCAAACCAGCTCCACCTCCAACCCCCGCTGCAGCATCCACTACTACCAGTGCAATTCCTCCTGCATCTTCCTACTCATCATCCTCACCCTCCTCATCATCAGCAGCTATAAATTACTCCAAGGAAATGGGAGAGTTTCACGACCCTGAATTAGAATCAATATTAGATCACTATTCTCGTGAAAACACACCTGAGTTACAACACGAAACATTAGAAAAATCAAAAGATGTTGGTGAGAGTGATAATACCAGGAAGCAGGATGAAGTTCCACCTATGAGTTCATTGGAATTAGATGCATTTTTAGCTGAACATGAGAACGGTTTAAATTCTAATGGTAAAAGAACTTTAGATCCAAATGATGATCATAGCAATGATAATAATAAGTTACCCAAGATATAGATAGACAAAATGTATACTAATTTAATGTAATACAAAAGAAAAAAATTTATTCGTTTAGTTTTATTGAGTAATATATATAGCATAATTAACAAGACTAAGCTTGAACATTATTGAAAGAGCCCTCTTGTTGTTTAGTTTCCCAGAAAAGAGGACCAACATCATGATTACCGTGAAAGACCCAACCATTTTCAGTGACGTGGTATAAGTTTATAGAACCACCAGAGTAAGCATCTCTATGAGCAGCAGCAAGAATAGACCTTTTACCTAGGTATAAAGCATCTTCAACTGATAAATCCCATTTATAATTTGAATCCAGTACACCATAAGCAAAAGTTTGACCTGAACCAACACAAAATAAATCACCTTTTAATCTAGTACCATCTGAATCGACATAAAAAATTGTTGGACCTTCTTTTGGAGTATAACCACAAATCATGGTACCCATTGATAAACCCATTCCTTTATACTGATAAACCAAATTACCTAATATTTTTGAAGCTGCAGCTACTGAGATTCTTTCTTTATTTCTTAATTCATGTAATCTTGCCTGAGTACCTAACCAAGTTTCCCAATATTGACAATCGGCAGCACCACCAGCCATGGTACCTAACAGCATTGGATTAATTTCAATAACTTTTTTAACTGTTTGAGAAGCGATCCAATTACCTGCAGTAGCTCTAGAATCAACAGCTACTATGATACCACCTTGAAATCTAAATGCTAAAGTGGTTGTACCATGTGCTATTTTAATTTTACAATCAGGATTTGTATCATCATCAGTGTGAGCTCTAAGGAATTCAGTAGGTTTATTAATTGGAGGTATAGTTATTTGTGGAGCCAGTGAATTTATATTAGTGTAATCAAATTTTTGAAAATCTTTGGTTGATTCTTCGATTTCCTTTTGATACTCTGATTTAAAAGAGAATTGCTGAGCCAACTCATTCATTGTGTGTTATGTCTGTGTTTCAATATAGGCGATGACGATGAACTGAACGGAATTGAATTGAGTTGCACTTAATCAATCAAATTGAAATCACGCAGGCTTTTATAACATCAGAGTAAATAAATTAAAATAGCTATATTGTTTACTGCTAGATATCCCTATCATCTTACTATTTGCCTTCGCCAAACAATCTCTCACCGTCCAGTATTTCCATTATGGATGTAGAACATCTTTACATTTGTACACCAACAAAAGATTAAAATACACAACAAGTAAAATGTTGCAAAAACGTGGCGCGGCGGCTTTTTTAAAAAACCAGCCATAAAATGGCACTGGTAAATTTTTTGTCTTAAATTGGTTGTATAGTGTAGTGGTTATCACTTTCGGTTTTGATCCGGACAACCCCGGTTCGAATCCGGGTACGACCTCTTTTTTTGTTTTTTTATTTCAAACATTTTTCTGTTTGTTTTAATTATATTTTTTTAAAATGGCTGTTGTATGAACACCGCGGCTAATTAAATTTTCAAAGAATTGTGGCCTTTTTTAAAAGCGTATAGTTATATACGCAAATCAAGGCTAAATGAAAATTTTTCAGTTTTCTTCAGTTTTACTTTCACTTTGCAAGTTATGGGCATAGTAGATAGTTAGACATATAAACAGGCATGACTTGAGTGCAAAGTGTGGCGTCTGGTCCGTGATATGTTGCTATTATTATTATTATGATTATTATTCTCACTTCATGATTACAAAGTCTACAGCAGTTTAAAGAGGTACTATGCACATCTCTACGTGTTTGACTTTTTACCTCCCTACCAATTATTGCTGATGAAGTCAAAGCTAAGTCATGATTTTATATGGAAATAGTTTAATGTTGTTTTTTTAATGATTTTATGATTTTATGAAGCTTATTTATTTAACTCAAAATTTAACGGGTAAAAAGACAAAAAAGTATACACAAAAAACAAGAAATGGTAAAAAAAGAACAGAGATAGAATATATGGTTATACTAAGTTTAGAGCAGTGTTTTTTGTTATTTCTGCTTTTCATAATAGCAGTATAATAACTTATAATTGAATTTCACGTCCATTACAACTTTATCAACTCTATTATACCCTGGAACATCACAGTTAGCCAAGGAATCAAAAGAAGGAGACGAAGAACAGTTGGAAGAAGTAAGAGGAAGGCGATGATCAACGGCAATTGAATCATCATTATCAAGATTATCATTACCACCAACATCATCATCATCAGCAGCATCAGCGGTCTCTTGAACAAACACCAAACAGAATTTTCCTGGTTTTAAAACATCAATTACATTTCTAGTTAATTTCAATTTATCAGTATTTGGTAAATTAGTTTCAAATGAAGCATATGACCATCCTTGTTCTGGAGTGATATGAAGAGTATAATAATATTTTTCATTAATAATTGAATTTGAAGAAAATCCACATGGTGTGAATGCAAATGAATCATGTTTAATCTTGGTAATTACAGATTTAGCAAAGATGGAATCTAAACATGTATCAGACATCATTTTAGAACCAAGTAAATGTCCATAATCTTCAGTTTCTGGATTCATTTCAGGAAATTCATTTTGATGTTTTGATAATTGAAAATTTTCTGCTTCATCGGGTGAGATTTCAGACATCAACAATTCAAATGTTTCATCTAAACCTGATGGTTTCCATTTATGATCAGTGGTTGATGAATCTACAAATGAAGTGGTACGTGGACGTTGATGTTGATGTTGCTGTGCTTCCTCATTATTATTATTGTTATTAGGTTGATAAATTGGTGGATCAACTAAGTATTCAGCATCATCCGATAAGACCACATCTGTCTGTGAATCATTTGAGATAACAGGAGAAATGGGATACATTTCAGAAGAAATACTTCTATTCAATATGGAATTACGATGAGATGGATGAGTTGAAGAAGAGGAAGGTAAAGAAGTTTCAACACCGTTCAAGTAAAAATACCAATGATCTTTAGTTAAATCTCCAATGACATAAGCTTTACCTGTTTTTGAAGGGAAATATTTATTAAGCCAAGATAATTCATTTGACCAAGATTGATGAATTTCATTTTGTCTTTGAGGAAACATTAATGATCTTCTTGAATAAAAAACACGATAAATGTTTTGAAAATCCAATTCTGAAATTAATAAATATTGAATTGCTAATTCTTTTAATTTTGATAAACAAAATAAAGTGATTGTAGTACCACATGTTTTCAAGATTAATTTATGTGGGAATACAAATAATGAAGATTCACTTAATAAATAAGCATCCATTTCCTTTGTTGAAATCTTGGATAAAATTTTACAATTGACCAAGTCTAATAAAGATTCTATTTCATTTAAAGGAATAGAACGTAAACCTTTTGAAGAAGGACAAGATTTAGGTAAATGATTTGGAGATTGAGCAAACCAAACTTCTAATAATTTTTCAGGTCCTTCAAAAGCATTTGAAGAATCTAAATTAGTTGATAATTCATGATTAATGAAATCAGGTTCAGGTTCTGAATTTGAACTGATTGAATTGTTATCGTGAATAGACATTGGTGACATCTTATTGAATTATTAAAAAGAATTTTTTTTTTCTAACTTTGATATGAATTTGAAATGAATACTAGTATAATATAATATGATATAATATATTATATTAGTAGTGTTATTACTATTATTGTTATAGTTGATATTGTTGTTGGTTTAAAAACACAAACGAAAAAAAAACTTGTAAAGTTGATAGAATCTTTCAGCTTTACAATAAAAAAACCCCAAACGTTTTCCTTAATTGACTTAAGAACAGTTGGAAATGATTTTTGAAAAAAAAAAAAGAGTGAAAATAGGCTTTAAAGATATATGAATAAGAATGGATCAATCAATTGATTATAATTACTCACAAAGAATTGTAGTAAGAAGAAATATTAAATTTTAATTTGAATTGAAGCGGTGTTATCCAGGTTTAGCAGGTCTGTTGTATAAAAATGCTACTTCCTTTGGCATACGATTAATAAAAGTATTTGAGGGGAAAGAATATGAAAAAGACCTAACCTAAGTGAGTCTTGAGTATTTGGGAAACAAATAAATGAAAAATATATGAGTATTAAGACTACTTTAAATCAGTTTATAGTAGTAATAATATACTTGATATAATTTTTTTTTTGTTTCAGTCAAATGGGGTGGGTGAAAAGAGAAAGTGTTTCACAATGAATTTTTTGTTGTTGCGTCTATTGTGTTTTGAGTAAGTGTATTCAAAAGGCAATAAACCCAATAAACAAAGAAAGATCTTTAAATGGAAACAGTAACCTAACTAATCAACAACTAGTAGATTTGTTCAAGTGACAAAGAAAGAAAAAGGTTGCTGTTTCTGTCTTTTAAGAAGGTAAAGTCACACGGTATGTATAAGAGGCGGTATGTGACGGTGATAAATAGACAGTAAGTAGTAGTGCGTTCTGTGTGAGAAGCTTCTCTAAGCTGCTGCTATAGGCTGCTGTTAGTTATCTAATTGACGACTCTACTAGACGAAGAGAGGGAGAGACAAAGATCAAGCAATATAATAGAAGATATACACACAATCAATCAATCGTTATCATCAAACAGTCATTGAGCTCTCTCTTCCTTCAGTTCCAAAGCTGCAGCTCTCAAAATTTTCACTGCTTTTTTTTCTTCTGCGGAATTCTTCTTGGCTCGTCGGCTTTTTTTGGGCTTTTTGGGCTTTTTGGCTCTGGCATTACTTTACTCGTTACATCCGTGCATCAGAGAATATTTGTTTTACAGCTATTTGCAGGGTACAAAACGCAGCTTCATAGTTATAGTTATAGTGTATGGTTTATAGTTTATAGTTTTATAGGATAGGGTGGTATACGGTAGGTAGTATAAGGTAGTACAATATATCCCGGGCATGAAGCACCGCTGGTCACTGATAGGAACAGGGTGCGATAAACCGGGAGGCCGTTGCTCTTGGAACAGCCACCATCGACAAACACTCATGTATAAGAAACTTATAGACTCGTATTCAAAGTAAAAGAAAACAGCCACGGGCAAACATAGCTCTCGTCCATGTCGATCTAATAATAAAAAATTAAAAGAAAAGCAGGGCAAGTGTGCTAAAACCCATGCTGAAAACCAGCAGGGGTTATGATAGCACGCCTGGGATTCCCCAGACAAGAGCAGAGAGCGTGGCCAGCTGGACAGTGGATCCCTGATAGGTAACAAAATTTGTTAAAGAGAGAAGAGAAGAATCCAAATGAAAAGACTGCCGGTGTATATTATCACTTTGTATAATACAGAAGACAGCTTTATAAAAGCTTTTTATACCCTTGCGAGAGGAAAAAGAAGAGAGAGAAAAGAGAAGCTATTTTCCAAGACTTACAATTACCCGGCCGTGGTAGCGCGAGAGAGAGAGAGAGAGAGCGTAGTGGACTGGGCTGGACTGGACTGTACTAGTTATTGAGCAGTAGTAGTGTTAAGTATTATCAAGTATGGCTTGTATAATAGTGATAAATACATTTTGAGTTATACCATTGGGTACACATATAAATACATATACACATTGATACACACACAATGGAAAGGAGGAGCAGAAGATCGGCTGCTAACAGCAGCTTCTCGGCTGATGATATAGAACCTCTACCTTCTCGTAGATCTACGCGTAAGTCTACTACTGGTCCCCATGACGATACAAATCAAGCCGAAGTCTCTTTCGAAGACATGCCCGTAGACGATCCTAAAGATGACGAGGATTTTGATGGCGAAGGAGACGATGACGATGAAGAAGAAGAGGAAGAGGAAGAAGAGTACAGTGCATCACAAAAGAAGAAATCAGAATCCAAGAACAAGGATCATGATGATGACGATGATGATGACGACGACGACCCAGAAGTAGAAGAGGAAGACGACCTTAGTTCGGATGTCAGTTCTGACTCTGGTGATTCAGATCTAGTCAATTCAGACGAGGAATTGGTTTACGTGGAAAACAGAAGAGGACGTGGAAGACCTTCAAGTCAAAAGAAGAGAAAACCAAGCAGTGTGATAAATGAGGATGACGAAGATGAAGAATCAACAACAACAGCAGCAGGAGCAGGAGCAGACAATGATGAAGATGAAGATCAAGATGACGAGCAAGATCAAGAAGACTCAAAGGCTAAATCACGTCTGAAAAAGAGAAAACGTGGCTCTGAAAGAACCGCTGAAGAACAAGATCGTAGGGATAGGAAAAAGGCTAAGAAACAAAGAAAAATAGCCGGAACAATATTAGATGAAAATGGAAAACCTTTAAGAGTTAAAGATAATGAAATTGTTACACCCGATGATGTGAAAGGTGATACCAAGATTGATAAAAATGGTAACCTTTTGGGTGGCAGAAAATTTAAATGTAGAACTTTCACTTGTCTTGGAAAAGGTGACAAGTTATTTATGTTATCAACTGAACCTGCAAGATGTGTTGGATTTAGAGATAGTTATCTTTTATTTCAAAAACATATTAAATTATTTAAAGTTGTGATTGGTGATGCTGAAAAAGTAGATTTAATTCAAAGAGAAATTTTATCTCCATCACATAAATCTAGAACTATAGGTTTAGTTACAGCTAGATCTGTATTTAAAGAATTTGGTTCTAAGATTATCTTGAATGGTAAACAAGTTATAGATGATTATTATGAAGATAAAGCTAAAAAGGAAGGCGCAATCGAAGGGGCTCCTGCATTAGTTAATGCAGATGAACATTACACACAACAATATCAATTACAAATGGCTCAACAACAAAGAAATGCAGTAATTGGTCAAGTCACACCCGAAATCTCTTGGATTTACGATAATGCCTTCTCTGTAAGACAATATGATTCAAGATTATTATATGATAGATTAGATATCTTAAATGCAAAGGGTAAATTTCAAAAAGATCCTTATACTGGTATAACTTGTGTTCCAGATATAACACAATCTCAAAGGGTGAAAATTATGAAATATAATAACTCTCCAATTGAATTCTTAACTACTAAAAAGAAATTGGTTTATGATACAGTAATTCATGAACCTAATTCCGCTGTTAAAACAGGTTTGAAAGATGTTCCTTTAGAAATCTTCGATGGGGTTGTATCCGATGAGATTAAACAGGCAATCTTACAACAACAGGCTTTTGAAACTGAATTTTGAAAAAACAAAACAAGAAACATACATATATATATATATATATACATAAAAAGTAACTTTGTATTCTATAATTAAATAGTGTAAAATAGAATGAAAATAAAAAATGAAAAAAATAGTACAGTGTAAATAGTCGCAAAACAGGCGCGAGGAGTGGCAAAAGGGGAATTGGCTCTACTCTCCATTTGCTCAACATCCGAGAAACTTAAATTTAAAGCAGTGGCGAAATGACATGGGGTTTGAAAGGAAAGTTACCATAACTTCTTAACACATAAAGCACCTTCTAATAAGTGCAGGGGAAAACACAGATAGAACAATAATAAGAAAAAACACACAACAGCGTTAAAACACACATAGTTATGTCTGCTGCTGCTGCTGTTTCCTCTTCTTCCCCTTTGCTCTTATCGAGAAGAGCCTCTTCTATTTTACCTTTAGCAAGGTTTGCTGAATCTAAATCTATTTTAAGTTTGTCGAGAATAAGACATAGTTCAACTTTGCCAAATCATGCCGCTAAGCGTATAACTCATCACCAAAAAAGATATCAGCAATCAAATGTTAAACTTAAACAGTTTCAGAGCCACAGTGGATTATTGAATTCAGTGAGGTTTAATTCTTCGTCATCGCCTAAACCTCCAACACCAGAGAATGAACTAACGGATGAACAAGCTAAAGAAGTGTTGAATTCAATGAAAGCAATTTGGAATAATTCTCAATTGACAGAAGATGAGAAAACTATAGAATTAAATAACTTATTCATTAAATCTGATATTCGTGGCATGATTAGTCCTAATTCTGCAAAACTTATTAGAATCATTTTATTAGATCAAGATGCAAATGTTCCCGGTGAAAAGATGAACAACGTTAAAAAATTCCACCAGGCGTTGTTAAAATATGATAACATAGTTAATGGCTTTAACGCCACTGATCAATTGAATAAATTATTTGACGAGAAAAATAAAAAGGAAGAAAAAGAAGAAGAGGAGTCAAATGTTAAGAAGAATACCCAACAAGACTCAGATAAATCACAACTTGATGAAAATACTGATACCAATACCAACACAAATAACAAAGAAAAGAAACCTTCTCAAAAAGATAAGCCGTTCTTTAGAATTGATTTTGAAGAAGATCCAAAGAAGTTTAATCCGCCTCCTCCAGGCTACAGTGAATTTAGAATTGATCTAGGTCAACTATTAATTTACATATCTGGTGCTGGATTAGCCTATTATTTATTATCATCTGAATCTCATGATAGAGAGATTACATGGCAAGATTTCCGTACTTCATTATTAGACAAACGTTACGTTGAAAAACTTGTAGTTGTCGATAATAGTATAGTGAAAGTCATATTGAATCAAAATGGTAAAAATCAACCAATTCATGATTCAAGAGTTGAATATTATTTCACTATTGGTTCAGTTGAAATTTTCGAAGAAAAATTAAAGAAAGCTCAAGATGAAGCTAATATTCCAGAAAACTTAAGATTACCTGTAATGTATACTAATAGTGTTTCAATTATTAAGACATTATTTAGAATGGCTCCTTCTTTATTATTCTTATTCCTGATTTGGCAATCCAGAAAACTATTTACCGGTGGTATTGGTGGAGCTGGCGGATTATTTGGACAAACTCAAAAGAAATTCAAGAAATTTAATGCTGAAAATAACATTAAAATCAATTTTGATGATGTAGCAGGTTGTGATGAAGCCAAGGAAGAGATCATGGAATTCGTTAAATTTTTGAAAAATCCTAAAAAATACGAACAATTAGGTGCTAAGATTCCAAGAGGTGCTATACTTTCAGGTCCTCCAGGTACAGGTAAGACTCTTTTAGCTAAAGCTACAGCAGGTGAAGCTGGTGTTCCATTTTATTCTGTGTCAGGTTCCGAGTTTGTTGAAATGTTTGTGGGTGTTGGTGCTTCCAGGGTTCGTGAATTGTTCAAGACAGCAAGAGAGAATGCTCCAAGTATTGTCTTTGTTGATGAAATCGATGCTATTGGTAAATCCAGATCAAAAGGAAAAGTATCTGGTGGTAATGATGAACGTGAAAATACTTTAAATCAATTGCTTGTTGAAATGGATGGGTTCCAGTCTACGGATCACGTTGTGGTATTAGCAGGTACCAATAGAGCTGATGTTTTAGATCAAGCTTTATTAAGACCAGGTAGATTTGATCGTAAGATTTATGTTGATAACCCAGAATTAGAAGGACGTAAGAGTATTTTTAAAGTTCATTTGAAAAAAATCAAATTGTCTGAAAACACAGATTTAGAAGATTTAGTTGGTAGATTAGCTACATTAACTCCTGGATTCTCAGGTGCAGATATAGCTAATGTTTGTAATGAAGCAGCCCTTATTGCCGTTAGAAATGACCGTAATTCAGTTATATTACAAGATTTCGAACAAGCTATTGAACGAGTCATTGCTGGATTAGAAAAGAAATCTAAGTTATTATCACCCGAGGAAAAGAAGATTGTTGCATTTCATGAAGCAGGTCATGCTATTTGTGGTTGGTATTTAGAACATGCAGATCCATTATTAAAAGTATCTATTGTTCCAAGAGGTCAAGGTGCTTTAGGTTATGCTCAATATTTACCCGCTGATATTTCTCTATATTCTACTCAAAAACTTTTAGATAGAATGACAATGACTTTAGGTGGTCGTGTTTCTGAGGAAATGCACTTTAATTCAGTCACATCGGGAGCATCTGATGATTTTGAAAAAGCTACAAATGTGGCACAAAGAATGGTTATTGAATGTGGTATGAGTCCTAAAGTTGGTTTCATAAATTATAACCAAGAACGTGATAATGATATGTCAAAACCATTTAGTGATAAAACTGCAGCTTTAATCGATTCTGAAATCCATAGAATAATAAATGATTGTTATACTAGATGTCGTGACTTATTAGAGTCTAAGAAACATGAAGTTTCATTAGTTGCTAATGAATTATTGACTAAAGAAGTGATAACTAGAGAGGATATGGTCAGATTATTAGGTAAGAGACCATTTGCTAATAATAATGATGCATTTGATAAATACTTGGAGCAAAAGGAGAAGAAAGAAAGTTCTTCTGGTGATAACAACAACGATGGTAATCAATCACAACAACAACCAGATGCTCCTCCTGCTCCATCTACATGATTTTAAAAGATAAAATTGGCATATTGAAAAACGAAAAGAGAAAGAGGACTTTCTCTTTTCTTTTCTTTGTTTTATATTTTTACCTTTTTTTACATTTTCCGTATTTTTTATATTTTCATATTCTTGTCTATAGCTAATGTTATGTATGAACTTTTTTAAACTGTTTTTGATGTTTTTGTTTTCTTTTATAGGGTGAATTTACTTAGTAAAATGTTTTTGATTAGTTTACCACGAAGAACCAGTAAGCGCAAGACTGAAACCTACACCTGGCTTAGTGACATCTTCAGGTCTATTACTAATAGGGACGTTATAATGTAAATCTAGTAAAGCGTCTTGACCGACTTTGTAAACCAACCCAATTGAAGCGGCATTAGCACTACTCTTGATCAAATTTATCGAAGCTGATGGTTTTAGTTGTATACCATTCACTGAATTGTATAAATCACCACCATTTATTCTAGTGTATAATCTTAAAGGTGATTCTAAAGGAGCAAATAACATACGAGAATACAATGTGAAATTATACTTCCAGAAATAATTACCACCAATGAAATCTAAGTTATCTTGTTTTTTCAAAGCCACAGAATTTTTTTCAAACCCAGATAGACTTCCTTCTCCACCTAAGTAAAACTTATCTTGAAAATGTATATTGGAATTCTTACCACCTGTTAAATCTTGAATTGCACCAATGCCAAAGTTAGACTCTAATGTAAACCAATTGGATAATGCAGAGTAATTGAATTGATAGTTCAATGATGTCTTAATAAATTTTTCAGTCGATACGTTTGATAAACCCGCTAGTTCACTGTTTAAGTTTAAAAAACTACCAAACAACGGAAAAGTACCTAGGGATGAAGCCAAAAATTTACGAGAGTCTAGAGAGCCACTCAATATCAAACTTTCTTTCATTGAATCACCGGCATTAATTTTAATTGTATCACTGGCTGCGTCATTAATATCTGTAATTGATCTCTTAGTAATGGCTAAACCACCTGTTAATAAACCAGAAATGACGGAACCACTAGGAGAGTTGAAAAAATGAGTTTTCTCTAAACCTACCATACCACTAGTCACCAGTTGTTGATGGGAGGCCCAACCTTGTTTATAATTGGAAAATACACCATTGACAAATAATTTTAATGAAGTATCGACAGTAGGTGCTTTATAGTTTAAATTTATAGTGCGACCTTTATCCTCTGGAACTAAACTGAGTAAACTTTGAATTTCAAAACGTTCAGCATTACCAAATGAATTTAGAATGGCTAATCCTGCATTGAAAAAATGTCCATCTTCATTATGAATTGAGCCTAAACTAAGATCAACAAGTTTCTTTGGGGTTAGATTAATTGTAGCCTGTACAGGGATAGCACTTGAGTCAGAGTTGACTGATGAGTATAATACGTCTGGTTTTGAAGAAACATCAGATAAAGATCCTGAGTCAAGTTTAACAGATATATTTTGGAATACGTTGGTATAGCCTAATGTATCAACCGTTTTTTCACATCCTTTAATCAGTTGACCCAATGTTAAATCAGACGAGGATAGCAAAGGAGTCAACAATTTGTTATAAAAATTATCACTGAACTCATCTCCCCCTTTTACATCAACTTTAGTGAGCACAATGGGTTTGGTATTATTAGAATCTATTAATTCAGATGTAGTAGTAACTGGGAAGACCTAATCAAGCATAATTTAAAGACAAAAGAAAAAAGTTAGTACTTGGAACAAGATAATTGACGCCAATTGAAAATTTTGAAAAAGCTTCGTGATGTGACAGTATACATACACTTGAAGACATTGTGCTATGCTATAATAATAAATCCTTTGAAGTACTGAAACAATAGCTGACTAAATCACATATCATTAGCAACCAATGAATGCAGTGCACTTCATTGAAAATGATTTTAACCATCAGATGAGTTTGATTTTTGTGTCGTCCCCGTCGTTAGGAGTCGATTTGCTCGCGTCGAAAAATATCTGACTGAAAGAATTTCTAGGGTGTAACATCAGTACACCGAAACCTTGCTCTCAAGCTTTTCTTTACCCTGTTACACAGTACAACAAGAGGTGGGTCATTGGACCAACTAGGGACTGTTAGGATAGCCAATCATCAATCAATGTGTAATGCTGTTTTGTATTTGCTTACTTTTTAAACTAGCAGGGGTTTATATAGCCCAAAAAGGGATGCTCTAGCTCAACCACCAACCGCACATCGCAAAAACCTTGACGGAGATCTCTCCGGAAAAAAAAACTTTGTAATAAAACGTTCGGAAAACATGTATATCATATCATTTTAAAACTATATACCAAATCCCAGTGTTGATGGTGGAGTAATCGGTAAAGGTGAATTAGGTCCTGTTACTGAAAAGCTCAGTAAATTATATTCAGAAGATGCCTCGAGAGATGTTTTAAGGTCCAGGAAAATTACACTCAAGAGCTTGTAGTTTTTCATTTGCACATTTTGCTTCTTTATATTTCTACTACTACTGCTGTTTGACTTTTCATTACATCAAAATAAATTGAGTTGTCCTTATAAACAGAGATAAATACATATAATCTTCAAAATAGCCTGACCTTGAACAAATAAAAAAATTAATTTTAAACACGCAATTAACAAGAAAAATAGATTTGAATAGATTATATAAACAGACAAACAAAAGTTAATAGAACGCATATGCTACGAATAATTGATCTAGTTTTAATTTTGCTAAACTATAAAGTAGGTAATATCAAAATAAATTGCGTTGTAATGAAAACCAAAAAATTCTAATGTAGGTAAAAAAGAGATGTGACTGTTACTCGAATTATTGAAGTTTACAAATTTCGCACATTAATTTAATCAATTATATTTGTATTTGCTATGGATCAAAAACTTTGGAAACCATTTTGAAATCAAAAAGGCTTCACACGACGAGTACAAGGAATTAAAAAAACCCCATACTAAGGGAAAAAACATCTTGTATTTAAATAAAGTAATAACATGAAAAACAATTTGCTTAAAGTAAAGCAGCAAAAGCCAAAAGACCAAAGATATATGATGATTTAATGGCTAATCTTATAGCACCACCTTCATATTCACTGACTCCAGACCCAGACCCAGCAGTGATACTAGCTGAGCTACTAGGCTCTCCAATGACAACGACTGTAGAAGTGACTAAAGTTCCACCAGGCGTTGAAATGATTGTCTCTGATACATAAGTAGTAGAGGATGGACACTCAACTGTAACTGTGACTACGTATGGAGCAGCTGGAGATGTTGGGGTTTCAATAATCACACCAGTTGTAGTGTATACTTCACCATTTGATGTGTAAGTAATTGGTCCTGTAGTAGTTAAAGTTGTTGATCCAGTCCATGGGACTGTGGTGATTGGCTCTGGGGTCAAGATAATTGACCCAGTTGTAGTATAAGTATTTCCATTCGAAGTATAAGTAATTGGGCCAACTGTGGTGAGAGTTGAAGATCCTGTCCAGGGCTCTGTAGTGACAAATCCTGATGTTGGAGTTTCGATAATTGACCCAGTTGTAGTATAAGTACTTCCATTCGAGGTATAAGTAATTGGGCCAACTGTGGTGACCGTCGAAGATCCTGTCCAAGGCTCTGTGGTGACAAATCCTGATGTTGGAGTTTCGATAATTGACCCAGTTGTAGTATAAGTGCTTCCATTCGAGGTATAAGTAATTGGGCCAACTGTGGTGACTGTCGAAGATCCTGTCCAAGGCTCTGTGGTGACAAATCCTGATGTTGGAGTTTCGATAATTGACCCAGTTGTGGTATAAGTGCTTCCATTCGAAGTATAAGTAATTGGGCCAACTGTGGTGAGAGTTGAAGATCCTGTCCAAGGCTCTGTAGTGACAAATCCTGATGTTGGAGTCTCGATTATTTCTCCAGTTGTAGTATAAGTACTTCCGTTTAAAGTATAAGTGATTGGTCCGGTTGTAGTAGATGTGAAGCTTCCTGTCCATGGGACTGTAGTAGTTGTCTCTGGGGTCAAAATAATCGACCCAGTTGTGGTATATGTACTTTCATTCGAGGTATAAGTAATTGGGCCAACTGTAGTGAGAGTTGAAGATCCTGTCCAAGGCTCTGTAGTAACAAATCCTGATGTTGGAGTTTCAATAATTGACCCAGTTGTAGTATAAGTACTTCCATTTGAAGTATAAGTGATTGGTCCGGTCGTGGTAGATGTGAAGCTTCCTGTCCATGGGACTGTAGTAGTTGTTTCTGGAGTTTCAATTATTACAGCAGATGTAGTGAGAGTAGTACCGTTTGTAGTTAGCGTAATTTGGCCTGTTAAAGTTGTAGTGACTGAGCCTGTCCATGGTGTTGTCACAGTTGTAAGTGGAACTAAAATAACTTCTTCAGATTCAACAACAGTAATGCCATCTGACACTGTTGTTAACGGAGTGAAATAACTGGAAGTAAATGATCCGGTCCAAGTTTCAGTAGTTGTTGTCATTAGAGTTGAAACACTTGAAGTACAGCTTCCATCTTCTCCTTCAACCATTTGATAAATATATCCAGTGAAATCAGTACTATTAGTACCATCTGGAAGTTCCATTGACACACCCATATCTCCCCATTGCGATCCTGTATTAACAAAAACAACTCTCATAGGGTAATAGTATCCACTAATAATGTAAACGTAACTATAAGGACCTACAACGTAGTCGACACCCTCAGTGGCAACAAAAATAGTGGCATCATCAGCAGCATCACTTGGAATTTCAGTGGTATCACAACAACCAAAAGCGGCACTCCCAAAATAAACAGTGACACCATTATTAGCTCCTGTAATTGTGAAGCCATAAAGTCCAGTTTCAGGAGGGAAAAAATAGCCTGTATAAACATAAGTAGAATATGCAACTTCATCTTCTGGAACACCAAACGAGCCATCACCAGTAAAAGAAGTTGGATAATAATATGATAATTGATTAACAGAAGAGGCGGATGTTATAATTGACTGTTCAGTATATTGACCAGCATAATAGCTTGGAGAGATAAATAAACTTGAAGCGGAATAGGATTGTGGAAAGTAATAGACTGTAACGTCAAATCCTTCATCTGAAGTGTATCCTGAAAAAAGACATCCTGTCTGAGCTAATTTTGATGTGACTACACTTGCTGTTAAAATAGTTGCACTGGCTGTGGGATACCCAGTATATCCGTCTGAAATATACGCAGCAGTACTACTCAATGAGTAAAATAGACAACTGATAAGTAATTTGTTCAAGAAACTACTTCCAATCATAACTTCAATGTTTTTTGAGCTGGGAAAAAGAAGTGCCTCAAGGTAAAGAAGTTGAGCAACATGCCCCATTGAGATTACTGAATATGTTTATACTTTATATGCTTTAGCATTTATTTGCTACGGTGTCATCAAGTACCTCACATGCCAACCCTACACTTAGTTGATAAAGGAAGCAACTGCTTTGGGAACCCCATTTCCTCTTTAAGCAACTGAAGAAATTTTTTCTCTCTTCTGTAACTAAAGAGAACATTGTTTTTTTCCTCTCTAGCTAAAGAAGATACACTTTTTTCTTCTGTAGACTAAAGTAAAAAACAGAATCAAGGATGACCTATGTGGGACCATATTATTTAGTCAATGCCAATAATAACAAGCAACTTAATATGTGCAAAAACCACTCATCGAAGAAAGAGGATGAGCGCGGTACTATATATTCAAAAATTGAGTATTACTCTTTCATAAGAAGTTCAAAGTTTTGCATGCGTAAACAATAGGCATATGTAATTACCTGTGAGTTGCTTTATTGCCTTGTGTAGAACTCATTTATTAAATGCATAGTGCATTTGCCCGAATTTGAGTGGCTAGCTTCAAAATAAAATTGCATTCAATAGACATTACCTAGGCATAATAAACTATCATTGAATTAGGAGTACATTCACATAATCAAATAAGCTTTTGGCACCAAAAACATATCTTTTTGTTTTTTTACCTGTATATTGTAGTTAGCGTATAACTTTTTGTGTCATCACCAGTAGAATTAAATGTTGTCCTTAACTTTAAACAGTTAATTTTAATTAAAGCTATTAGGCTCATTATATGCGTTTAGAGTTTCATAGAGATATTGAGTATGGCTGTGCAAAGATACAAGGACTCAAAAACCAGCTCAACAATACAAAGGAGGTAGTTCTTTTTGTTTACACTGTCTGACAAAACATGCCGAGTACAATGAGGATTACCGCTACATTAAAATTTACGCTAAAAAATAAATCAAGAAATCTGCACGAAAATCAGTAAACATCAAGCCACTTGAAAGTACTTCAGTTT
>JAKTPF010000030.1:0-120370 GCA_030557475.1 Wenyingozyma nanaspora | reverse complement strand
GTGGACACACTACTACTTCAACTGGAGGTCATGGTGCTCATAGCACAACTTCAACCGAGGGCGGCCACACTACTACTTCAACTGAAGGTGGCCACACTACTACTTCAACTGGAGGCCATGGAGGTCATACTACTACTTCAACTGAGGGTAAAGGAGGTCACACTACAACCAGCTGCACCACTACTGAAGGTCATGGTGGCCACACCACAACTTCAACTGAAGGTGGACACACTACTACTTCAACTGGAGGTCATGGTGCTCATAGCACAACTTCAACCGAGGGCGGCCACACTACTACTTCAACTGAAGGTGGCCACACTACTACTTCAACTGGAGGCCATGGTGCTCATAGCACAACTTCAACTGAGGGTGGTCACACTACTACTTCAACTGAAGGTCATGGAGGTCACACTACAACCAGCTGCACCACTACTGAAGGTCATGGCGGCCACACCACAACTTCAACTGAAGGTGGACACACTACTACTTCAACTGAGGGTGGCCACACTACTACTTCAACTGAGGGTCATAGAGGTCACACTACAACCAGCTGCACTACTACTGAAGGTCATGGAGGCCACACTACAACTTCAACTGAAGGTGGCCACACTACTACTTCAACTGGAGGCCATGGTGCTCATAGCACAACTTCAACTGAAGGTAAAGGAGGTCATACTACAACCAGCTGCACTACTACTGAAGGTGGACACACTACTACTTCAACTGGAGGTCATGGAGGTCACACTACAACCAGCTGTACTACTACTGAAGGTCATGGAGGACATACTACTTCAACTGGAGGTCATGGTGTTCATACTACAAGTTGCACAACAACAGAAGGTGGACATACTACAACCAATGGACATGGCAGCCATGATACTACCAGTTGTAGTACCACAACCAATCATGAGCACACTACTTTTACGAATCATAGAACTACACTTTCTACTTCGTTCATTAGTCGAGCTTCAAGCCCAAGCTCAAGCCCAAGCTCAAGCCCAAGCTCAAGCTCAAGCTCTACTCCAAGTTCCAGCTCTATTCCAAGCTCTGCTGCTCCAAGCTCTACTGCTCCAAGCTCTACTCCAGCTTCCAGCTCTACTTCAAGCTCTGCCCCAAGCTCAAGCTCTACTCCAAGTTCCGGCTCTACTTCAAGCTCTGCTGCTCCAAGCTCTACTCCAGCTTCCAGCTCTACTTCAAGCTCTGCTGCTCCAAGCTCAAGCTCTACTCCAAGTTCCAGCTCTACTCCAAGTTCCAGCTCTACTCCAAGTTCCAGCTCTACTTCAAGCTCAGACTCAAGTTCTGTACAAAGCTCTACGCTTTCATCTTCAAGCTTTTCTTCTTCATTCATGACTTCAACGACAGTTTCCAATACAGCTGAGTCTTCTTCATCAACTTACTCATCTTCTAGTACTGGTGTCGTAAGTTCTGTAAGTGGATACTACTCTAATTCTTCTTATGTTTATCAATACTCTTCTACGTCCAGTTCATATGTGGAAACTAGCTTTTCTCTTACAAGTTCTTCGTTGACTTCCTCTTCTTCCACTGAGTCTGCTTCCTCTACAGTTTCATCTACATTGTGCGCAACTTGTACCGAGTCTACTGAATCTACTGGATCTACTGAGTCTGCTTCCTCTACTGTTGCATCTACATTGTGCGCAACTTGTACCGAGTCTACTGGATCTACTGACTCTGCTTCCTCTACAGTTTCATCTACATTATGTCCAACTTGTACTGAATCTACTGGCTCTACTGACTCTGCTTCCTCTACAGTTTCATCTACATTATGTCCAACTTGTACCGAGTCTACTGAATCTACTGGATCTACTGAGTCTGCTTCCTCTACTGTTGCATCTACATTGTGCGCAACTTGTACTGAATCTACTGGATCTACTGACTCTGCTTCCTCAACAGTTTCATCTACATTATGTCCAACTTGTACTGAATCTACTGGCTCTACTGACTCTGCTTCCTCTACAGTGGCATCTACATTATGTCCAACTTGTACCGAGTCTACTGAATCTACTGGATCTACTGAGTTTGCTTCCTCTACTGTTGCATCTACATTGTGCGCAACTTGTACTACAGAAGCCACTTCTACTTCTGTTGTCGGTTCATCTTCCACTGCTGTTGTTACAGTGCCGATGTCAAGCCAAACTACATTGAAGACAGTTTCTGGCACTTCAAGTGTTGAATATGTTAAAAACGAGTCTTCTGCCGAAGAATCCAGCTCTATAGTCTCAGCTGTTACCACTACATCTCCAACTGAACTTACATCTGAGACACCAACTACTACTGAAATTGTTTCTAAATACGGAACTAGTTTTGTCACAATCACTGTTTCATGTACTGATTCTTCAACAACATTAGCACACTCTAGTACTTCGACCATTTTGGCATCTTCTACAGCCTCTGGTTATTCTTCCATTCTTTCCTCATCCGCTTCAAGCTCTGCCTCACCATCCGCTTCTTCAATAACTACTAGTGCGTATGAAGGATCAGCTAATGATTTGAAGCCTAATAAGTACTATGCACTAGGTGCTGTGTTTGTTGTTATGTTACATTTCATTTAGAATTTTACGAATACTATTCGCTTTTTATTATCGTCTTTTACTATTATCAATCAAGTCATTTGATATGGCATGAGTATGTTTTTTGCCCCAACATTTCATTGGATGGCAATTTATTTTGTTGAAAAGTGCAAATTGATTTCAATTTTCTTTTTCTTTTTTTTTTATTTTATTCATGACCTTTTTTTCTTTTCTTTGATTTCAAAGATACGTGTATATGCTTATAAAACCACTCGAATACATTATGTTACCAATATTTTGTTTACGACGTAAATTGTCGCATTTTCTTATGTAGAGTTATCGATAGATTTTATTTCAGCGTGCTAAGAAATACTACTCAGTAGCTATTTCAGTCAGTTGATACATCCAGTGTGTTTCAACTTATATATCTTATAACTTACAAGTTGTAGCAATAATATGGCGGTATAGATACATATATACATATATATATAGCTATACCTAAACCATTGTGGGGTATGCGTCGTGCCTTATAAGATGGCGTAGCTGTCGATATGTATGATATGATGTATACAGATACGTCGGCCCTAAAGGGTCTGGAATGGGGCGAGGATTACGTTATGAGCGGCTGTGATTGGCTGGCGTTTATCTCCGAGTGCAGCTCGCTGGCTGTTTTGGTGCTGCCTGTGGCCTCTGTTGTATATAGAGATACACTTGGCGACGGGCCCAGAGCTCCACAGCTGACATATCTGTGTAGATGGAGATGCAGGCATATATATGTGCACCATGAGTGCTTATTAATGGCACCACAAGCGTGCTACGCCTATCCGTGTATATATTATAGCTATTATAGCTATACATATAATACCACTAGTTCCCGCCAAAATAGCCGATGCAAGTAAAATCTCTGTAAATCAGCGTACACTCCCATACTCCACTTTTTACCTCATTTGAAATAGGCATTTCGTGTACAGGCGGTTACTGAATACTCTATATATATATATCCCTACTTTCCCCCACCCCTCCTTGTCCCTTGTGTTTATTCATATTTTGACTTTCATACTAGTTAAACTATATTCTAATTGACATTAAATTAATTCGATATGTCTTCAATTGCATTTAATAGTCAAACCTTCAAAGCTGTGAGTGCTGCAAAGCAGTCTTTCCGCAAAGGCTATTCGACCAATGCCAGATCACGTTACTTTCAGCTCTCAGGATTAGCATCTTCTGCTGCGTTAGCCTACTTATTTTACAACTATTACAATAACAACAACAGCAATTATAATAATAATAATAATAACAAAAATAACAATAATGGCAATTACCCATTCAAGGCTGCTTTTTTTGGTTTAGGTGCTTCCAAGGCTCAAGCCATTGAGGCCAATATTAGAGAGGCTCTCTCAGAAATCAAAACTTTTGAAGACTATCAAAAAATCTATAATGATATTGCTTTAAAACTGAGGGATGAAGACGAATACGATGACGGTTCATACGGCCCTGTCCTAGTCAGACTAGCATGGCATGCCTCTGGTACTTATGATAAGAATGATAAAACTGACAGAAGAGGGGGCTCGTATGGTGGTACCATGTCTATGAAAACTGAGATGAGTGACCCAGCAAATGCAGGTTTAATTAACGCTAGAAATTTTCTTGAACCAATTGGTAAGAAGTATCCATGGCTATCAAACGGTGACTTGTATACTTTAGGTGGTGTTGTTGCAATTCAAGAGCTACAAGGCCCAAAAATTCCGTGGAGACCAGGTAGGGTAAACTTAAAAGAGACTACCTCTGCTCCTTATGGTAGATTACCAGATGCTTCTCAAGAAACAGGTAAATATATTAGATCAGTGTTTGATAAAATGGGCTTTAATGATCAAGAAATGGCTGCTTTAATTGGTGCTCATGCTTTAGGTCGTTGTCATACCAATGCTTCAGGGTATGATGGTCCTTGGACATTCTCTCCAACAGTCTTTACTAATCAATTTTACGTTTTATTGTTGGGAAAATGGCATGAAAGAAAATGGAATGGTCCTAGACAATATCAAGATGAATCAAATACTTTAATGATGTTGCCAGGTGACATGGCTTTTATTAAGGATTCTGAATTTAAAAAGTATGTTGAGATTTATGCTAAAGATGAAGATAGATTTTTTAAAGACTTTGCAGCAGCTTTTTCCAAATTATTAGAATTAGGTATTAATTTCCCAACCCTTACTAAAAAGATGGAATTTAAGACCTTAGATGAACAAGATATATAAAGAATTTATGCCCTTAAATTTGTTTTTTACTGAAACATTTCTCTTTTTCACTTTTTTATTCAATGATTTTTTCAATTATATACTATTCAATTTTCTTTTTGAACTAACTATATTCAATAAACTTTATTCAGGATTACAAATAATAACAATACGCTTTCTTTGGTAAAAAATAATTAATTTAATTAATTATCAGTAGATGACAAGTATAATCTGTTCAAAGAAATTCTCTAGCCTTACGTCTGTAGGTATTACAATCTCTAAGCCATTGTCTGTAATCTTTTAATGAACCAATCTTTTCACCGTAGTAATCAGGAACTGGATTAGAAACACTTTGTCTAGAAGCATCGACTCTCTTTTGTATAATATGTCTTGCAAAGATCTTATATTTGGCTTTAAATGCAGGTAATTGACTTCTGTTCATCATACTGAATAATGGATCACCAACAATACCTGGTCCCAACAAAAATCCTAATGCTCCAACACACATAATTCCACCTATATACAATGTGAACTGGTCTAATCCAAAAATCGTTTCAGTCTCCGTTAAATCTAATTCTTTTGTAGACAAGTACGACCATGCGGCACCAGTGAATAAAAATGCTGATACCACTGACCCAACTAAAGATGCTTGTCTTTGCTTTTTACGTAGAGTAAAAAACTCTGCCCAATTTAAGGACTTTGCTATGTCTATTTCATTCTGACTTATCTTTTTAGAAGTAGTACTGGTACTTTGGAATCTTATACTTCTGAACCCTTTGGTAAGAGTTCTGGCATGAATGCCGACTGAAGATCTGAGTATGAACATATTCTATTGAAAATTGCCTCACAAGTGGAAAGATATATCTATATTCAAGTACTATGTATCTTTGAAACGTGTGTGGGTTTTCTTTATCGATACTGGGAGCCAGTCACTTTGCCTGTCTTCTTGGACATATCGATCATAGTAACTTCTTCCCTCCTCTTTCTTTGCTCACACCATCTCTATCTTCACGTCGAAAGACTGAGGCGGCGTCTTTCGACGTGAATGAGTTGAATACTTTTTCGGCGCGTCTATTTTCTTCTACAAAGGTTGGTCGGTATGATCCTTCAAACGAATGTATTTTATTTATCTTGTGTTTATGCTATATATTCGAATGTTATATACACTGTTAATCACCGAGGATCTCATGCTCAATCCTCGTCAGGCTCTAATAAGTCAGGTAAATTTTCCATTGGCAAATTTTCGTAAATGATTTGATAAGTGGCTTTGAATAGAGGAAATTCATCAATCTTGTTCATATTGCTCAAAAATTCATATACTTCTTTAGTAGTGTGGATACCTTGACATGACTGGCCATTCAGTAATATCTTTTCCGCCTCAGTCGCAGACACCTTATGCTGAGCCATATATCTTCCAACTCTAACATTACGACCACCAGCACAAGTAGTGATAATATCAGCGACACCACATGATTCATTTGTAAATGTCTTGGAGTCACAGTCATGGAAAAATAACTCTGCAAATCTTATTAATTCAACCAAACCAATTCTCATAACTGCAGCTTTGGCATTATCACCCCATCCTAAACCTTCAACAAAACCAGCTGCCATGGCAACAATGTTTTTCAAAGCACCTGAGATTGAGACTCCAGCAACATCATCAATGACCCTGACATGAAAGTAAGGTCTATGAAATAAATGTTTTAAAATCTTCTTATCGATATCTTGACCTTTGCCTCTGAAATCGGAAGGCTCTTTGTACGCAATTGTAGTTTCTGACCATTTTAATCTGGCAACTTCAGGTGCCAAATTAGCTCCGGAGAGAGCACCACAATATATGCCTAATTCTTCAGTAATATATGTAGATAATAACTTACAGCCCTCTGGTGTGACCTCTAAACCTTTAAGACAGGAGATTGCTCTGACATGTGGTTCAACTTTACCCTTTAACATAGCAACGATTCTGGGTAAAAATTGATGTGGAATGTTAAAAACTAATAAATCTGAACCTTTGATAGCTTCAACAATATCTGGAACAGCAACAACATTCACTGGAAGCTTGACATCTGGTAAATATTTAACATTTTCATGTCTTGTGTTAATGATTTCAGTCAATTTCTCTCCGTTGACTTCTTCTTCAAAAACCCACATCTTAACAATTTCTTCAAATTCTTGTGGTCTCTCAGCAGTGTTTTCTGCAATTACTTTGGCAATCGTCGACCCCCAATTGCCTGACCCAATTACTGTGGTCTTATATGGTTTAGATGGTATATCAGTAGTATCAAGCATGACTTTTGGTTTAAATGAGTTTTGTAAATTGCCTAATCTTTCGCTTGCTGTCATAATATAACGTCGTGTATAGGGTAAAGCAATTCTTCCAGTTAGGTGAAATTTGGAATTTAAGTCTTTGAGTAAAAGAGGTAATCTTCCAAATCTATACATAAGACCAAATAACGATTGGTTGTGCTATCAATTAATAATTCATCTGATATTATCTGCATACCTTTCGCCTCAATTGAGTTTTGTTGAGCTTACATTTTCGCAAATTCGCAATGGAAAAAGATGGCGGTGAACAAAATTTCTTTCTGCAACGCAGTGTCTCCTTGCATTAGAGAGATCTCTTGTTCAAACTATTGTAGAAGAATTGATAGCTATATAAGTCTTTATGAGTAATGTTCACAAGAGACAGCAAAGTGGGTCGGTACAGTCATGTCACTGTTTTCTCATGCATGTACACTACATCAAAACAGAAGAACAAACGTAAATATCCAGCTTCAGCTTAGCGCAAACCTCGATAGCCTAATTCCCGGTTATGTGGGGTCAGATTCAGCTTTTTCTATGCAATTGAATAGTTGATGGTTTTTATAGGTATACCTAACACTGAAAGAGTGTTTTTTCAAAGCTTTTCTCTGTATGATTGAATGAAAATTTTATTATCGGCCAGTTAATGAAGCAAAATGTGTAACCAAGGACAAGCAATAATAGCACCTTCGATCTTATCAGCGGATTTTACGAAATTGGGTGAAGATGTGATCCAATTATTTAAGAATGAAGCAGACTGGATACACATCGATATAATGGATGGACATTTTGTTCCAAATATTTCCATTGGGTTGCCTGTTATTGACCAGTTAAGAAAACTACTACCAAATAAAGAAAATTACTATTTTGATTGTCATATGATGGTATCTAATCCAGAAAAGTGGGTTGAAACTGTTGCAAAATTTGGTGCAAACCAATTCACGTTTCATATTGAAACTACAAAGCATCCCAAAAAGTTAATTGAGATGATCAAGGCTTATGGAATGAAAGCAAGTTGTGCGGTGAAACCCAATACACCTATTGACAAACTGGTGCCTTTGATACCTTACTTGGATATGATTTTGGTAATGACTGTAGAACCAGGTTTTGGAGGACAGAGTTTTCAGGCTGGTATGATGTCAAAAGTCCAACAAGTAAGATCTTTAACTTCGCCAGAGTTCAATATTCAAGTAGACGGCGGTTTGAGTGCTAAAAATGTTCATCTCGCAGCTAAAGCTGGGGCGAATGTAATTGTTGCAGGAACTTCTGTTTTTAAAACGACTAATCAAAGAAAAACTATTAAGTATTTGAGGGACAGAGTAAACATATTAAATCGTAGTAAGCTATGAAGTGCATAAGTATTATGACGACGCTATTCATGTAACTCAAGAAGCAGTTATATAATTTATTAATTTACCAAAATATTCAACTACTATAAGCTCGCAATTTGTATTCTTGCATTATAAATTACCTAACAGGATCGTTTATTCTCAAATTTTACTTAGAAGGTTTGAAATTGTCAGAAAATATTTCAACTGTTCAAAAATAAGGAAAATACTCCTAATGCTTGAAAATTAGTGGAAAAAGACTAGTTCGAATAAATCTCACGAAAAAAAAAACCGAAAAAATAGCATAAATTCAAAAAAAATCAAAAACGATATGTAAACAAACTTTTTATCCGTGCGCTTGCAGACAACTAAATACGCTTTGCTTCTATATTCATAAAACCTTGTCTAGGGGATACAAATTGTTTTAAATCTATTTAATAAGAAACAGGATATAAAGCAGAGCTTTGCTATAGCCGCTAATAACAATTACTTCTATGGCTGTGTAGTCTGCTTTTCTGTTGTTTTTGTGTGTACGATAAAAAAATGTATCAAAATCATATTCATTTAGCTGGTGGTAATTAAGATCACTAGATTCACTGAGAAGAATAATTGAAAGTGGGAAAGCATGCTTTTTTGTTGTTGTTGTTGTTTGGCAACATTATTTACACGACTGTGTTGTTAAATTTAAGAGCTTAATTTACAGAATTTTAAAATCTTATCATAATTGAAACAGTCAAAAAATACAACAATGATAATGTGACTGCGAGCATTTCAGTAAATCCATAAAGCAGAGCATTTACTTTGAGGCATAAATATTGCTAAGAATTACTTACATCATTGAAAGTAGCTTCAAGAAGAAAAATCATTCGAAACAAAACCTTCTTCTACAAGCACTTTCCTCTGAATAGAAATGGAAATATACTAACTGATCGCTTCACTCTTCTGTTTCGTTGTTTTTTTTGATTGACTAGGTTTCCATTTGTCCATACTTTATTTAGCATGGTAGCAACTATATAACACTCTCTAGAAAAGTTGGCGTTGCTCTTACTTCAATATTAATCTGTATTAGAGATTTTATGTCATACTGTGTATAACCTGATTAAGCAAGATATTGAAGACTCTGTCTTTTTAAGTTTTCACGCGGGTTCACCTTGACGCACCTATTATTTTTGCAAACTATTAAAATAACCGAAACACAATTCTTTTCCCGAAATTATACAGAATTTAGGTAAAATCTTTAATATTTACAAGTTTTATCAAAAATGCTTTGAAACTGCGGCGATTTCCCCTTTGGGATTTTTTCATAATTTAGAATAGTTTTTTTGTTTTTTTTTTTGGCTCACTTTTTTTAAAGTATACTGTTTACGTGTAATAAATCAGTAATCACCTTGAATATCGTTATGCTGCATATAATAGACAAGTTAATTTAGCCATTTAGTCTTTTTTCACAGAATAGAAGTTTTATTTGAATAAAGTAAAGGCTATCGGTACTTCTCTACTGCAAATTGGGACAAACTCACCCTTGCACCAAGTTCCATCGGAGAGCGAATGGAACTACAAGCTCTTTAAAACCTCATTAAATAGATCATTTTTGATTGCACAAATAATGTTCATTACATGGCTAGCAACCAACGTATTAATAGACTATTTTGAAGATACATATATATATACAATGGTTAAATCAATCATAGCGCCATCTGTTTTAGCAGGGGACTTTGCCAATTTAGGATGTGATTGTCACAGAATGTTCAAAGCTAGAGCCGATTGGGTTCATCTTGATGTCATGGACGGTAATTTTGTTCCTAACATCACAATGGGCCCCCCAGTTATTTCATCATTAAGAAAGTCAGTTCCACGTAACGGAAAAGACACTGGTTCTTTTTTTGATTGTCATATGATGGTTGCCAATCCTGAACAATGGGTTCCGGAAATCGCCAAAGCCGGAGGTGATCAATACACTTTTCATTATGAAGCTACTAAAGACCCACTAGCTTTAGTTAAACTAATTAAAGAACATGGTATGAAGGCAGCTTGTGCCATAAAACCAGGAACTTCTGTAGATGTGTTGTATCCACTTGCTGAATACTTGGATATGGCTTTGGTTATGACAGTTGAACCAGGATTTGGAGGTCAAAAATTTATGGCTGATATGATGCCAAAAGTTTCTGACTTAAGAGCCAAATTTCCAAATATGAACATTCAAGTCGATGGTGGTTTAGGAGCTGAAACTATTCCTGTAGCTGCTGAAGCAGGTGCTAATGTTATCGTAGCTGGCACATCTGTATTTACTGCTGCTGATCCTGCTGCCATGATCCAATTTTTGAGAGATCATGTCGATAAAAATTTACAAGCCAGAGGACTTTCTGACAAATAATACATGTTTTATATATAATTTTCTTACAAAAAAAGATAATGAAATAAAGCATTCATTTGAAAAACCCGAGTATTTAGTATTGAGTAAATGTCTATTTAAAAAAATGGCCCACCTAATGTCGTACCTTCACCTTCCACCAACTTAGATGAAAAAGTACCAGCAGCAGAATCTTCAATAACTGACCAGAGACACGATCTCACAAAGTCGTCATCATTTTTAAGCGAGGAGTCTTGTTCAATGTCCATTTCTATATCAGCAAGCTCCTTTGCGACGATACTTCTAGCAGCAACGTATTTTCTATTTCTTTCAATCTTTTTAGCTCTCTTTTTGGACAGTGTTCTTTGTGTGATAGCAGTTAGGGGCTGGACAGCACCAGAGTATAATGCAAGAGCAGTGGATTTAAGCTGAGTGGAGTCGGTGTCTCCATTTTTCTTAAACTCTCCTGAGGGTCTCGTTACAGGAATGGAAGTGACTTGAGATCTGGCAGCTCTGTTATATTGCCTCTTTCTGGAGAGTTTAGAGGATTTTTTATTCCTGTTAATGTTATCCTTTGGCTTGTTGATGGAGTTTCTTGAAGGCATGATAGCTGAATGACTACTTAGAATTATTACTTCGGATGTAGACAAGTTCGTTATATCATTCTATCACTTACCGAAAAAATAAGATAAAAGAGAAAAATATCAAAAAATATTAAAAAAAAATTAAAAAAAAAAAAAAAAAAATTTAATCGGCAATTACACCCGTGCACCAAACATACATGGTTATCTTTATCAGCACAGGTCAGCAGCAGTGGTACCGTATCAACAAGAAATGATGGTCGATTGATAAAGAAGTGTTGAAGCCACACTGCTGCTTTTTGTTATGGTATATTAATCACACACCCACTTCCACTGGATGGTTGAAAAGAAAATTGTGCTCTGATAAGCTTCATTATGGTGCTAGTGGATTCCCCTTCCTCTCACAGGAATACATTCTCAGGCTCTCCCCCACACGCCAATTCCAATTCCAGCGGCGATCAAGACAATGAAAGCGATAGTAATGGTGGGAATACCTTCAAGAACTTGGTGGAATTATCCCATATAGTTGATGATCTTATAGATGAGTATAAAAATGATCCAAAGATAAAGACACCCGGAGATTACTTGAATACTGCATTAGACTCTTGCTCCCAATATCGACTATGTATGAAATCAGGACTTGTAATAGATTATGAAGAAGCGTATATATATTATGACACTGCATCAAGACTTATAACGCAAGTTATACCGAGTCTAGTAGAATTAAAGGATATGAGCAAGAGTCTCAAGACAATCTATAGTGAGATAATAGAGTTTTTGAACAAGAATAGAAGTAACTATGAAGAAGTAAGAAACTATATCAGAAGCCATAGCCAAAGTGATTTTAATGACCCTTTATTGAAAAGATTTGAAAAGCTCAAAATGGGTACCAACTTACCTGACTTAAAATCCACACTCGATGTCCCTAAATCTTCCTTGAGCACGTACCAGCCAAGTACCGTTACTTCTTCTTTGAGTATAACTAATTTCGATAACTTTGTATCAAAATCGTATATTTCAATCAATGAGCTTAGTCATTTATTAGAGTTTAATTCAAATGATATACTGATTATAGACATAAGGAGGAAAAAAGATTTTGAAACCGACCATATAGATTTGACTATGAATACAATTCAAGTTGAGCCTGTTTCCATTAGACCTAATTATTCATGCGCAGATATTGAGCATTTATCACTAAGCACAAACACAGATGAAGAAAGGGAGCTTTTTATGAGAAGAAACGAATTTGAACTAGTTATTGTCATTGATTTACATTCAACAAGTGACTCAGTTAACGAAGGCACCAAAAGGTTAATTGATATTTTAAGATTTAAAAACAAAGAAAAGCCTCTCAAAAGAGACCCTGTTTTACTACAAGGTGGTTTCAACGAATGGAAAAGTCAATTTATAAATGATATTTCTTTACCTAGTTTTAATCAGGGTACCATTTCCTCTCAGAAAAATTACAACTATGACCACTTTACGTCACATAACGGTCAAATGATTTCTCCGATTGATTATTCCAAACCAGTTATTTCCAGAAGATCATCAGTTCAGTCTAATCACGACATTTATAAAGATCCTTCAGCCTTTAGTAATAGTTACGATCTGAATGAAAAAGAATACATAAAGAGTATTTCAGAGTATTTTGCAAAGCCAAAAAGATCCTTGTCATCTGGCTCACCCAATAAATCAGATTTGGCTTATATTCAACAAGATCCAAAGCCGACATCATCTTTCTACAAGCCTCATTTACTGCCAATTCAATCGTCACCTTCTCAACCACAGCAACAGGTTATTCCACCGCCTATTCCACCTCCTGCATATTCTTTATCCAAACCCAAGCCTGTAGTTTACTCACAGGACTCCCCAACTATAACCGATCAACGCCCAAGGACTATTGCCACGCAACCAATATCCAGACTGAAACAAGCTCCTCAAGAAGATTTAAATATTATGATTGGTTTAGCTAATTTGGGTAACTCATGCTATATGAATTGTAGTCTACAATGTCTCATGGGCAGCAAAAAGCTTGATGAATTTTTTCTTAATGGGTCATATAGAAACCATATTAACCTGAACAGTCGATTAGGCTCTAAAGGAATATTAGCTAATGGCTACGCCAACCTGATAAATGAGTCTTTCTTAAAATGGAAAAATTCACAAAGACAAAATACAAGATCAAGCTACGTGATTCCTACTAATTTTCGTAAAATAATCTCATCTTTGAATTCTAATTTCAGAAATACTGAACAACAAGACTGTTCTGAATTCTTAAACTATATTATTGACAACTTACATGAAGATTTGAATGAAAATGGTAACCATCCGAAACTACCAGAACTTTCACCGGAGGAAGAAGAGTTTAGAGAGAACCTACCTATAAGAATAGCTTCTACCATTGAATGGGAGAAATATCTCAAAACCAACTTTAGCATTATAGTAGATATCTTTCAAGGTCAGTATTTATCAAGATTAAGGTGTTTGAAATGTAACAAGACTTCCACCACATATAATCCATTCAGTACATTATCCTTACCAATCCCGGAATCCAATTCTAAGATAAGCTTAGACAAATGTTTTCAAGAATTTGTATCTCCTGAAGTTTTAGATGGAGATGATAAATGGCTATGCCCGCGCTGTAAAGTGAAGACAAAATCCACAAAAACTTTACAAATTGCAAGGTTACCTCAAGTACTGATTATACATCTAAAGAGATTTCAATTAATCAACTATCTTAGTAAGATTGGTACTTTTATTGATTATCCTGTAGATTTACAACTAGATAAATATTGGTATCCTTTCCAAGACGAATCTGAATTGAGTGAGGCTAAAAAGTTACCTTTGAGAGGCCAATTTCCACCATTTAATTATAAATTATATGGTGTGATTAATCATTTTGGTAATTTGGTAAATGGACATTATACATCATATGTCAATAAAGGTGATAACAAGGGATGGTGTTATTTTGATGATACTAAAATATCTACAAACTGTAGCTTAAAAAATGTCATCAACAGAGATGCATATGTGTTGTTTTACGTTAGAGTCTGAATAAGTAGTTTTTTAATTTGCATTGTTTATTTAAAGTAATGGGTGATATAATCTGTAGCACATTCAAAAGTATAAAATAAAGAAATAAGTAAAATGAAATAAAAATTGAAACAATTGAAAATAATTAAGTTTTAAAAAAGTCCAAGTTATTCCCAATCCTCTTCAGCATCGACATCCGCATCATCATTAGATTCTTTTCTCTCTGGGGTATCTGGTTCATCAGAAGTAGAAGTAATAGGGGAAGATGCATCATCTTTTGCAGAGGTAGCGGAAACGCCAGGAGTAGCACTGCTTTTTTTCTTTTCTTCTTCTTCGTCTTCATCATCATCCCAGTCAAACTCTTCATCATCATCGTTGTTTTCTGTGTTTTGCTGTAGTAATTGTTGTCTTTTCTTTTCTTGTTCAATGATCTTATCTTTTGAAATAAAATAAATTTTCCAAAATTTATCAGCATCTAATGAAGTTACCTCTTCTTCAATTGCCTCTTCTTCTCCTTCGTTTTTTTTGCTCTCAAGTACCACTGGAGTTGTCAATTCTGTAAATAACTTGAAGAATTTACTGTCCTTCGAATCTAAAACAGTTTGCCTTTCCTTGACTTGATCATCGGATAACTTATATGTCTCTAAGCTTTGGATTATATCATCTGAAGGACTCAAATAGAGCTGTTTGTTTGACTGTAATTCGTGTAATTGAGATTCAACCCTATTACTTGCCAAACCTTTAGGTAAGTTGAACAATATATCCGAAGTACCGTCATCATCAACAGAGGTACCAGAAGTTGATTTGTTCAAAAAGTTGGAAGAGTTTTCATTAATTATGCCCCATATTGATTTAGAAGCGACACCAGATTGTTTCTTTAGGAAGCCTGTTAACTTAGTTGCATATTCAATAGATAAATTTTCAATTTTTTCTAAATCTTGATCCAAATCATCTAAGTATTCATTTGTCTTTGAGCTCACGTCTTTTAGAAGCTTTTCTGACTTTTCCTTATTGATGACTTTAGATAAGTCTGGCTGTTTAGTCTTGATTGATTGTTCTATATTGGTGTAATAGTCAGGTAAGCTTTTTTGAATGTTATTGAAAAAGCCATTCATAGAGGACCATCCCATCTTGGTGTTATTCTCTATGTTCTGGTAAATGTCTTCAACTTTGTGCTCAAATTCATTGACTAGTTCATTGGTCTTTTCATCTACAACTACTGGTTTCTTGCTGCTGTCACCAGCGTCACCAGAATTGCCATCATTGGCTTCCTTCTCTCCTGCCTCAACTAATGGCTCATAAAATTCCATTGTGCTTTGCTTGAACGGTAATTAAATGGTGTTTGATTAGTATGCTAATACGTCAGCGAGTTATCCTACGTGGAGTTGCTGACCGAGTGGAACTATAACTGGTGATAAGGAGCTTCAACAATGGCACTGATTGTTGTTTGTGTGAAGACCGTTTGTACTGGACTCGCCTCACTTTCAGACTATTCCCCAATTGCCTCGGTTTTCGCTAGCTTTCTTTCATCTTTTGTAAAGTGTCTCTCAACTTTATGAGTCTACACTGGGAAGGGAAGGGAAAGGAAGGACACAATACACGAGATAAGAGATTACACACATATGCGATTCATGCCAGCTTTATATGAGCATATATAACTTATACATAGAGATATAGATCAAGAGACAATATGGAGGAAGAGAGAAAGCCCGACTTATACTGTCCTCCGATCAAGTTTGCGCAAGTTGAAGAAGATATATATAGAGGAGCATACCCCAGACCTATCAACTATCGATACTTAAAACTTTTAAAACTTAAGACAATGATTTCATTGATTGCCGAGCCTGTAACTATGGAATCTGATGCTTCATTATTTAGTTTCTGTAAGAAGAATGGCATCAAGTTGATTCATATTGAATGTAATTTTAAGAATACTAAAGACAAAGGTAAGAAACGTGGTATACCAATTGACCATGACGCAATTATAAAAGTGATTGAAATAGTGATAAATACTTTGAACCAGCCGACGTATATTTTTTGCAATAATGGGGGACAAATAACGTCTTTAGTAGTCGGTTGTATTAGGAAATTAATGTACTGGAATAATGTATCAATTTATAATGAATTCGTTGCCTATTCATCAGCGATTAATCATATAGACAGAGATTTTATTGATACTTTCAAAGGAGAAATAAGAATCCCGTTCCAAAGTGATTTTAAAGTGAGTTGGTTGAATAACTCGATGGTTGTCAATAATAAAGATTTTAAATTTATTGAATCGGGTAAAGTTATGTAATATATATATGTTAATACAAACAAATTAAAATGAAAATGAATTTTTGTATTTTATACATTTAATCGAATAATATACCGGCTGCAAGTTCCAAATTGTTACCACACTGTATCAAAGCCATTGTGGCTTCTTTTTTATTGAATCCCATATTAACTAATTGTTGAACTTTTTCAGGATCAGCAGTGACTTGGGGAATAGTAGCAGGAGGTCTATTCGATGAAGAAGAAGGAGAAGAAGAGGAAGAGGCAGCAGAAGCTAACGATGGAGGAGGACGAGATAGTAAAGAAGAAGTAGCAGCAGCATTGGATGAAGAGCTATTTGGTTTCTGTCTCTTCTCTGAAGTGAAGGCACCAGGAGAGAAGATATTACCTGAACCTAAGCCAGCAGCAGCGGAGGAAGAAGGTCCACCGAATCCACCACCATTAGAACCCGACATTAAATCATTTTTAGGTATTTCATGTTCATCTAAGAACCTAGTTTCTATATCAGATATCACCAATCTGTTTTTCTTTAAATCTATATTAGCTTGATATCTTTTCAACATATCTAAACCTAATAGTAGATCGACAGAAGAGTCAATGACAATTAAGGTACATGGGAAGATCTTATTACTTATCTTCAATGGGGCTGAATGAATTCTTCCTAATATCTTAGAACTTCCAACACCTCTTGCTTCACCTTGAAATCTTTTATCGATTAAAGAAGTTAAGCCACAATCTTCGGCCAATCTTGGAGATATGACTGTCATTTGAGCACCAGAATCTACAAACGCCTTAACATTGGTATTATTCAATTCAGCGTTAATGTATAACATGAAAACAGAACCAAATGACTCTGGAGAATATTCATAAGCATTCCTTAGAGTTTCATCAACTTGAGATTGTTTCAAGATCTCAATTATTTTCAATTGATTTTCATTCGTAATATTATGTAAATCATTTAACAAGTATAAGTTTTGAAAATTTAAAGATTTGATTAGTAAGTCTTTGAACTGAAATTTATCATTGAGTAAGTTTTTCAACGAAGTATCCAATTTAATATTCGAATTGACAAGGAGTTTATTTCTAAGTATTTCACACTGCTCATCAATTTGTGGATTCTGGCTAGAGACAGTTGTTGTGTTTGAAACGGATTGTTTTTTCTTCAATAACAGCAAATCATCATTTTTCATTCCCAATGATTCGATAGTGTTACTTGCCAGGGACAAGTCCAGTTGGTTGTTATTCAAGATCAAGACCTGATCGTCAGGCTTGATGTCAGTCTCTGATTCTATATATGATTTGAAGTCAGCCAAGGTGAAGTCTCCGGGAAGATCGATGTTAAGGATGAGGTCGGAGTTCTCCAACGTGATAGTCAAATTCATTTTTTCGATAAAGATATTCAAATTTCACCCAAGCCTGTACCTTAAGCAGACCCAGTGGCAAATAATACTGGCTTTCAAAGGTAGATATAACCATATATATATACATTGTGTACATTACAAATGCTAAATAAACCAACAAAGAAACAAGAAAGAGGCAAAAACATGGGCAGTGCAAAAAGCCACCCCCCTGCATCGTCCCGTCGTCGTCCCGTCGTTATCGCGGTTCTTTTCTTTTCTTTTCTGGTGTTGATGATTTTAGCTCTGCTTTAACTTTTTAATCTTTTTTCCACAACTAACAACAGGGCCTGGGAAAACGGTACCTTTTTTGGTGTTGGTGCTGGTGCTAGTGTAGCCCGTATTATCTTGTTAGGTTTTGTCTTGGTCTTAGTCTGCCCCTTCTCGTTGCACTGACCAACACCAGATTACCAGACAGCACAGAGATGAGTGTCCCCATCTCTTCGCTGCCCCTCCTGGCGTACAGGTTCATTCTGAATTTCATCAAATCGGGCCTCAATAACAGATCAATAATAGGCTTGGTGATAAATTTTTCAGTCAACTTTTCACCCGTGTTTTTATGGCTTTTGATATTTAAAAATGCTAGTCTGATACCAAACTCTATAAGGCCCGATATTCACGTCAGGTTAGCCAAAAATTTAGACGATTTCATTTTCAACATCTCTAACATCTCTTCATGGTTAAGTTTACTATTCATTACATTTGGATCTTATTTATTATGGTTCAATCATTATAAAGATGACAAGGCCAAAATAGATGCTTTATTCAATACCCAAAATAACTCAAATGATATAAGAATAAGCCATTTGAGGAAATTAAACTCTTTCACAGCAATACCTCCATTATTATTATTTTTATCTTGGTTTCTTTTAAATTTAACTCATGCATTAATAAACAATATACAAACATTTTTAGACTTGACAGCATGGACCTCATATGTATTATTCCATTTCTTTAATCCTTTATTCACAGCTATTTATCTTTATGTCTTCCAATTCCAAGGATCGTTAAAAATATTCTCTTTTTGCTTAGGTTTCCAAAACGTTTTAGGTGTACTAACACATTTACTATTTCCTAATGCCCCACCTTGGTTTATCCATCTTTACTCAGAAGATGCATCTGCTAATTACGATATGCCAGGTTATGCTGCTGGTTTGACCAGAGTAGATGTTGCATTAGGCACTCATTTGAACTCTAAAGGGTTCCATAAATCACCAATTGTTTTTGGTGCTCTACCTTCATTACATAGTGCCATGGCTGTATTGGGTTTCTTATTCATTTGTTATCATACAAGGTGGATCACTCCTAAAGTCTTAATGTTCCTATTTGTCAACTTACAATGGTGGGCTACCATGTATCTTGATCATCATTGGAGATTGGATTTAATCATGGGTTTATTATATTCACTTTTATCTTTTACAATCTTTAAAAGATTCTTAATTAAAAGTGAAGAAGCATTCATTAAAAATAGATTACAAAATAATTACAGTTTATCATCTTCTTTTGGTATGAGAGTATTTAGAAACACTATATTAGAAAAATTCTTTGATCCTTTAGCTTAATTATATATGCCGTATATATGTTATATATAGTCCAAATACAAAAAGAAAAAATCATTACAATAATAATTACAAAAACACAACTAATAATAAAAATAATAATAATAATTTCATAATCACAATCATAAATAATATATATGTATATATATAGTATAATAATATCAACTAAATTAAAATAGAGTTAAAAAGAGGCAAACAAAACAAACAAATAAACTAACTAGGGGCTTATTTTTAAAATCTCTTAAATTCATGAACTTAAATACCTCCATACATTTCATCATCTTCATCAATATGAATTAATGGATGCACCATATCATACCAAGTAGTATTACCAAAAGTACAGTCACTCTTACCTTCATTCTGAAATCCAAATTCTTCATAAAATTTAATCAAATAATCATGACAAATTAAAACTACTAAATCACCAAAATCTTGTTGATTTAATTTTTGTAAATAATCTCTTAATAATAATGAACCTAATTTCATCTTTTGATATTTAGGTGAAATGGCTAATGAATGAATACCAATTATTCTTGATTTCTCAACATGCCCTTTTGTCAAATTATTGTTACTATCATCTGCATTACTATCATTACCATTGTCATTGCTACTATTACTATTATTCAATGGTATTAAATCATCCGATAATTCTGGAATTTCCATAGCTCTATCAGTTATCTTATCATCATATATCTTAGTGGCTATAATATGCCCAATAAGCTTCTCCTCCACAATCGTCGACTTAGAAGGTGGTAAATCGCTCAAATCATAACCGGCATTAGCACTATTGCTTGAACCATTCGAACTATTAGAATCGGATTGAGTGTCTTGATGTTCATTCTCAGATTGATCAATAAACTTCTGATACTTGGGTAAATAAGTTCTAACAAACACTCCAGAACACAATTCAGGACATACTTTCAATCTATATTCAATCTTCTCTCTAGTGGCTCTTTCATTTGGTGCAAATGTGTTATTCTCTAACTCGACAACCTGATCGAGGTCATAGATGGTCAATGGCCTAATTGAGATATGCTTTGGTGCTTTTACCATTGTGTCTCACTATATCGAAAATAAGAAATGTATCACTGCAATACTAGCTATACCTCTATCTCTAAATCTCCCTACAGATGAATACCTTATGACTTGCTATGGCTGTATCTCTCTCCCCCTCTCTCTCTAACTCCAGCCTATCATCCACACAATCACCACCATCCCTCCCTTCTTATGTCTAAACTTGCCAGCCTTGCAAACTCCAAAATTTGCTGTGTTTTTTCCACTCAGAAGGCGTCGATCGTCGAAATGAGTTTGGTGCATTTTCTTCCAGATTTTCTTCTTCTCCTGCTTAGTTTGGCTACAAGAAGACTGGCTGCGTATAGTGGTGTACTTGGTATACTACTCATCAAGGTTCATAAAGGTATTTAACAGCAAGTGAAACAAGAGCTACCACACAACAGCCATGTCAGTTATCCCGCTTGAACTCATAGACAAGTGCATAGGGTCGAAGATCACCGTTATTATGTCTAACGATAGTGAATTCGATGGTGAATTAGTTGGCTTTGACGATTTCGTCAATGTTATCTTAGAGAACGTCACCGAGTTCGAAAAATCAGAAGTTATAAATACTAGACCTAAAATACTATTGAATAATTCCATGATTGCGATGCTTATTCCTGGTGGATTGAACAGAGATTGATATGATTTAGTTTTAGATTACTTCGATTTATCAAAGGATTTTGAAAGTCCTACCTATATTAAGTTTACAAGTCTACCCTATTTATCTCACTTATTTATATGCAGCTTAATTAGTTTTCAATAACGTTAATTGAGATATCACTTAATCTCCAAAATATCAACATCATAATACTTCTATATGGCTTGAATTGACAACTCAAAACATCAGCCACTTCATCGTTGGCGTACTTATCATCTTTCTTGGACCTAGGCAAATTCTCCTTTTTAATAACTTGTTCAATCTCTTTAGATAACTCTGGTCTCAGCTTTAGATACTCATATATCCCTCTTTTAATACCTAAATCTTTATTTTCGAAAATATCTAATTTGTTTAATGCAAATATTAAAAACATAGAAGATGACCAAGGTCCAATACCTTTAAATCTTTGTAAAGTATTATCAATTAATAAATCTGTATTATTGTTCATGAAAAAATCGTGACTTAGAGTAACATCTTCAACGCCTTCAATAACTTGTATAACTTCTTCAACTAAATTCCCATCATTTTTTTCTATAATTTTTTCAAAATCTTTATCTATTAAAAAGGCATACGATAATGATTTAACATATTTAGCCTTTTGAAAGGATAATCCACATGCTCTTAATTCCTCAATAGAGACATTTAAAAACTCTTGAGGAGATGGATATGAGTGTCCATCACTTAATGTATTGATTAACTTAGCTTTGATACTTTCAGCAGCTTTACCAGAGATTTGCTGCGAAATAATTGACCCAACTAATTTTTGAAAAAAGAAAACCCCAGATACTTTTAATTGGTTCAACTTTTCATCAGCTTCTTCAGATTTCAAAAAGCTATGAAATACTCCACCTGACTGAAGACATTCTATCAAACTAGGATCTTTCTCCAATATAAACTCTAACCCTCTATTAAACTCGTCTGTATGCGTTGTATAAAATTCAATCGGTAACTTCACAGGTGGCTTTTTTTGTTTGATATTCTTGTTGAAATAATCCAACATTGGAATATGGTCAGTGTTGTTTCTAGGTATAACTTTCTTCAAGGTCTTTTTCACCGTAGTAGTGGTAGTGGTAGTTACTATATTACTACTATCACCTTCGCCTTTTTCAACCTTCACTTTCTTCTTAACTATAAGTTTTGCCTCTTTCTGAGCCTTTCTCTTCAATGAAGCAGAGAAGGCCTTCGTGCCTACTTCTTTAACCACAGTTGCACGAGACATGGACCTCAGTTTTCTCTCTGGCATCCTCTTTACTCGTCAAACACGTGTATCCACCCTTATAGACTCTCTGTATGCATATGCGACTGTGCCATATTCCTCCTTCTGCCACTTATCCCCATAGCAAAGGAAGCTCCATCATGTAAAGCTCTAGCTGAAGAGAGGCTCGAGGGCTCTCCATCCTTTGTATATACTAAAGTACTGTGCGCCCCAAAACAGCCGTGCACCAACTCTTTTTCCGTACATTACTAAATTTATCGACGCAGAAACTAAAAATAAAACCGGCCATTTTTCTTTCCTTTAGCCTTTATCTCCCTTTATCTACTTATCTACAGAAGCTAAAAAAAGAGACGTTGAAACTCAAGTGTACAACGTTTATCACCATAAAAACAATGAATAACATGAATAATATGGGTGGTATGGCCGGCATGGGCAACATGAATGCGATGAACAACTTGAACACTATGAACAATACTATGGGTAATATGAACAACATGAATACCATGAACAATATGAATAACATGAATAACATGGGTAATATGAACACCATGAATACCATGAACAATATGAATAATATGAACAATATGAATAATAACATGGGTAACATGAACAGTATGGGTAATATGACTGCATATAACAATCCTCAATTCAGACAGGCTCCCATGTCTCAGCAACATCAACAACCACACCATCAAGACCCATCACAACAACATGTTCCTCATAGTCAAATTAATCTCAATTCAGATAAGAGGAAAGTCGACTTACTTTTACAAATAAACACAATTCTTTTATCTAAATGTATTATACTCCAGCCTTACTTTCTCAATCCACAACAGCAACAACAAACTCCACCTCAACAACAGCAGCAAAGAAAAGAAATATACCAATCCTATTTGAAGAGAATCCATACCAATCTTTCTTGCCTGGCCTCAATTAATGACATTCACTCAAATATAAACTCAAGCAACCCTCAAAATAGAAACTCAACTTTCACATACACTATCCCTTCGATCCTCACTCCTCCATTAGAAATACCGGAATTGGCTGGCCTCTACGCTGAACTCGAAAACTTATACATCGAATCCTCTAAAAACTCTTCCAATAATTCACAGCAACAGCAGCACCCTCATTCTTTAACTATGTCACAGCAACAGCAACAACAACATCAACCGCCACCACTACCACAACAGCAACAAAAGCCCGTGTTCGCATCAATGAACAACAATGGAAACAACAATACTACCAACAATTTCGACCAGCAACAAATGTTCATGGACCAACAACAAACCCCAGTAAATCCTTCTTCCAGCCCCGAGCAGATACTAGCCAGAGTTGCAGGAAACAATAATAACGCTCCAAGCAGTAATAACAGCACTAACAACCTCAACAATAATAATACTAATAATTTCTACAGTGCTTCTAACTGGTGAACCTACCTACATTCATACCATTAATACAATAATGTACCATACAAAAAACTCTCTGTACCTTTTTTAAATAGACGCGACTATAATCCTCAGTTTTATTGATCCACCAAAACAGCCTATAAAAAGCAACTCCGTGTTTACTATTGTTTGATTTAGGAGTAGTGAGCAGTCTTTTTCTTTATTAGAACTACAACGATAAACTACCCAAATAGCTGCCATAATGACACTCAAGAACATATATATCTGTAGAGTACGTATGGTTATGTTATGATTACCTTTTTTTTTTCTTTCTATAGCTACTGATACTAACTTTTTGATTTTCTGAATTGAAACAGCATGGTTATCGTGCAAATTGGATGCAAGTGATTCCGGAAGACTGTAACCCAACTGGTATTGACTCAGATCCAAGATTAGCTCCTCACGGGGTTGAACAAGCAAAAGAGTTGTGCGAATTTATTTCAACGAAAGTGCATCCACTTCCTCAGCTTATCTTCTCTTCTCCTTTTTATCGTTGTGTTGAAACCGTCCTTCCAACTTCAAAAAAAATAGGTGTACCTATATTCCTTGAAAGAGGTATAGGTGAATGGTATAAAAAAGACAGAGGTATTATTCCTGTTCCTGCAGACTCCAAAGTTTTATCCAAATTCTTTGATGGTATCTCAGATGAATGGAAGTGGGATACAATTGTTGTTCCTTCTTTGTCAGGTGAAGACGAAAAAGATATTTATGATAGATGTCAATTGTTCTGGAAGTCATTCATACCTGCATTGGAAGAAAGGTTTCCCGAAGTAGAAACTATTTTATTTGTAACTCATGCAGCAACAAAGATTGCATTAGGTATGTCTTTGCTTGGTTATGAAAATGCCAGAGAATTCTTGAAACTTGAACACGGTGGTGATGGTGTTTCAACAAGAATAAGAGCAGGTACTTGTTCATTTGATTCTTTTAAATTAGATGAATCATCAGGCAAATGGACAATGGAATTAAATGGTATTACAGATTTTTTAACTGATAAAGAAGAAATGAATTGGCATTTTGCCTTTGATGTTGAAGCTGGTTCAGATGAAGATATCAAGAGAAGAAGAGAAGCTGGAATTCTTAGAGGTGATCATGCAGCTACTGTTGATGATGCGAGGCAGCGCAAATGAACAAGATATAATGGATGTTGATGAGGATTACGAAGGAGACGAAGAAGGAGACGAGGAAGAAGAAGAATACGAAGATGTTTATGTGACTTTGTCTATACCCGAGAATCCAAACAATATCAGCAAAAAAATGGAGTCCTTCTCCAATCCAATTTCGTCAAATAAAACAACTAGACCTCAATCATCCTCGGTATTCTCAAATCAACAACAACAGTCGCCATCATCACAAGATCCAAAGAAACTTTCTACTATTGAAGGAAATTCTTTTTTTGATTTGTTAGACTCACAGACTTTTTTCCAACCATTGACGTCATCTGACAAGCTACAAATGTCAGGCTTGGAATCGAATAAACCCCTTTTTCAAGTAGGAAACTCCACATATCAGGGCACATGGTCTCATTTAAATGGTACTGAGTTGATATTCAATGAAAATGGTGAATGTGTAGCCAATGTTAACAACCATATCGTTTTAAAGAGTGGAAGATTAGAATCGAAAAATGAAAGCAATGCAAGAAATGCATTTTTGAAAAACGCTTTAAGTCTTGCTGATGAAGTTGAAAAAGCCAATCAGGAAACTAGCGGAAACAATGATGTAAAAGAGAAAACTGACACTACTGTATGATAAACATAAAAAAATGAATAGATTTTATTTATTTATATATATGCAATGATTTTATTTTATATATTTATTTGTTTATTTGTTTGTGCGATATATGCAATGATTTTATTTTATATATTTATTTGTTTATTTGTTTGTGCGAATTATAGATATGGGCGATTATAATTTATTTCAGCCAACCCATTTCCCTATCGTAATCATCTATTTCCTTCTGAGATAATAAATGCTTTGAATTAAACCCACTACCAGCATTGAATACATTCACATTAGTACCAAAAACTTCACGATATGAAATAGGTCTTTTATACTTGCCAAATATTTCACTTGGATTTACTGATTTTTGTTTTAACAACGTATCTTTGATAGTTAATGCATCACCCCAAGAAGCAAGAATATTTGTAGGATCGTCGTCTTCTGTATCACTTAAGATTTCTGGAACTATAATAGACTCTCTTTTACGCTTTAACGAGCTGGCTTTTGGAATAGTAGACTTCTTTCTGAACGCCGATGATGATGTTGAATTTAAATTAGAGATCGTAGAGGTAGATGTCTTAACTTTAGTCAATATACTACCATTTGAAATGGATATTTTGCCGTTGTGACTAGTGGAGTTGTTATCATTTAGTGTAGAGGAAACTCCTGAATTGTTACCGTTAACAAAAGACTTCTTCTTTTCAAATAATTGGTCATTAGTCTTATTCCTAGGCACCATACGTTTAATGGAAACACGCCCGTTACTTTTCCTTGATCCATCGCCCAAATCGTGAATAGTAGGAACAATGGAAATACCACTTGTTCTATTATTAGAGAATGGATTTGACGAATATTTTCCAATTGACGGATGTAACAGCGTTGGCCTCGATGAAAGACTGTTGTTATTTAAACTTAATGAAGCTAAACCTCTACCTGTACTTTTCTTTGCCCTTGGCTTAGGAATTGAAGTTGAAACGGGATTAGATACAGCAGTATCAATATTGTTTGTGTCTGAAGCATTGTTAGTTGTATGGGGCAATTTTGCTTGCATAATTGATGAACGACTACGGCTCGTTGCTACTGACTTTTGCGGCTTGATGAGTTCACTTCCATGGTTTTTATAAATACTTATTTTACGACTTTTGGGAGATGAAGTGTGATCATATGCGGATGGTATCTTGCTGAACCTGGGATTTGTATCTTTAGTAACATTGTTTGTTCTTTTGATACTAGTTTCATGCGTTAAACGTGAGAAAACATTCTCTTGACTGCTTTTGGAAGGTGAACGGAATGGGTGAGGTGATTTGTTGGATATTTCAGATTTCAAGTACGGAATTTGATTGAAGCTATTTGTGTTGCTTTTTTTCAAAGGTGATATTGTATTCGATTGCGTTTGATGAGTTCTGATCGACTGCATATGCAGCTGCTTTTCTTGTTGTTGCTTTGGGTATTGATGGCGTATAGTAGATGTAGTTGAATAATCGTGAAGCTTAAATTGAGGAACTACTTTACTGACACTACTAGTTGTAGTCGTAGTCGTAGTCGTAGTTGTAGTAGCAGGAGAAACTTCGGTTAGCTTTTGAGTCGGCGTTGATGAAAAAGCTGCTTTAGAAGAATGCGTAGATTCTCTTTTTTCAGAGTTCGAAGAATGCCTTTCGTTGTAATCAGTAGCAACATATTGTTGACTGTGACTACCAATGGAGTTTACTTCAGGCTTGCTATCAAATGCCTGCTTATGCAACCCTACTTCATGGGGTGATGAAATGCTTTTTTGCAAATAATTATTCTGTTGCCCTACAGATGGTGAGGAAGCATGATTTGAAATGTCACCAAGGGTGGATGTATTAAGTTTTGATATTTTGTTTAATGACATTTTAGATAATCTTTTGCTTCTACCAGATTTAGGACCAGATGAAGATTTGAGAACCAGTGGATCTCTTGAAGGTAGCGATGCATATGTGATAGGTGACTTCGGTATATCTGGCGTCACTTCATAAGAGATATTCTGTAAGTCGTTCAATTCAACTTTGTTGAAAGTAGCATCATCAAAGCTTGTCTCTGCTTCTTCGTTTTTGTATGGTGTAAAATCAGTCTCCTTTTGTTTTAGTTCAATCGATGCTAGGCCATTTGAATGATTCTCCACTGGAAGCGTTTCTTTAAAACCAACAGACTTTCTGATATTTGTTTGGATATTTGCAAATGAGTAATCGGATAATTCAGATTTCGCTGGACTGTGACTTTGCGTAACAATTGGTTTTATTACAGCTTTCAAATCAGAGTGGCTAAGTTTATCATGGCCAGTTGGTACTTCCACTTTATTTTCCTTATCATTGCTATCAGGCAAGTTGTTGTCAGTGATACTGGTTTCTATCCTGGCTGGTTTTGACGATGGTGAATCTAAACTTCCATCCAAATGTTTTAGATCATTTTCCACATTATCTCTATAAACTGCAATAGGAGCAGAAGTTGCACTGGATAAACCACTCGATAACTGCTTCATTTCATTGTTCGTGTACTTAATATCCATTTGTATAAGATTATAAAAGCTGTTAGTTGCCTCCTGGAGACTAGAAGTCTGGAAGTGCAACTGATCAGCTATAAATTTGGTGCTCCCAGGAACAATACCAAGGTGATTATGTTTAATACCTGCATTAATTCCCCACATTGAATGCTTTATGATATGTTCTATACGGAGGATGCACAAAGTACCTCTAGTAGAGTACTACCGCTTGATTAAACTCACCTATGATGGCCAATTGCACTTGCTAGATTGAAGTTTGGATTGGAGATTGGGCTTAAGTAGGTAAGTGATTGTTTGTTTTGAAAACGAAGGCCCGCCAGTACTAAACGCGTTTGTGGTTACCTTCGCTGGTCGATCGGCGAGTCAAACAACTTAAAAAAAAAATTGAAATGCATTGCACTGCCCTGGTTTTGAACAAAAAAAATTTGTTTAGAGATCTCCTTTTCAAGCTTGTAGACACTTGTGGAGGATGTAAAACAGTGTATAGAGTACAAAGAGCCCAGAAAATACACTCACGACTAGTGCTGGTGCTAGACTGTATATAGGTGGATATTTAACAAGCAAGACAACTACTCATTATGTCTCATGCTGTTGCAAAGGATAAATACTCATCCAATGTCAATACAGCGCTGCTGGATTCCGTCTCTTCTATCCTTGAGAAAGTAGACCAAGAATCGAAGACAGCAGGAAGTCCGATGAATATCACAGAATTGAGCACATTACTCTCACTAAGTTATAATAGAATACAGCTAATACAGTCTTGGTCTTATTTTGCCAATGTCAACGACCATGCTGGTCTAGCTAAACTCACTTCTCAGCTGGCAAAAATAATCAGAATTTCAAATGGTGTGTCAACCTTACATTCTCCCGCATTAGAACTAATCAGTGAAATCATATCAGGACCAAATTTAAAAGTTTTATACCGTTCACTGAACAACACAAAATCAACATTAACAAATCCTGTTTTGAGGTTAATGTCTGAAATAGTTTTGTTTTCAAATGGATCTGTTATAGATAAATTTTTAGATGGCTTTGATCTCAATCTAAAAGTTTTGCCACAACTGGCTGTCCCTACAAAAGTGGAGCTGGCGGAGCCTTTGAAGTATATAAACAAAGACACTATGCGCTCTAATTTTGTGAATTTTTGGTTAAATCTGTGTGAAAATGCCAATGCGTTAACTAGAAAGGATTTATTGATCAATAACAAAAAGATCATGTCAAATGTATTGAAATATATTACTACTAGCGATTCTACAAAATTGTTGCTAAAGTTATTGAAGTTTTTCGAAGAAAAAGTGTTGAACGAATCAAGTTTCAAAAAAATGACAAAATGTAGGATTTTTTCGGAGCTAATGTTGAAGAAGTTTGTTGATCTTTATTCAATTCCTTCAGTGAAAAAAGAAGCTCATCAATTATTGATAACTTTAGCAACAGATTATAAAACAGGCATAGTTTTTTCGGAGGAGAAAGTATGGTTCAATTATCCATTAATAAACTCAGAACTTGCTTCATATGATACTGGCTCTACTGGTGGTGTTACTGTTTCAGTTGGAGAGCGTGCTTTCAAAATTTATAATAAATTGATATATTATATGTTGACAAATCTCAGACCTTGGGCAGATGACTTGCAATTGGATTTAGCTGTCAGTATAGTAAACGAAGTTCCCGAATTACTTCCTATATACAATTATTACTTATCGTTCACAAATGGTTATCATGACCCGAAACTGACTCCATTTTGGATTGGACAAAGTTTGTTGTTAACAAGGCTTGCAAATAGTCCAATTCCCAAAAAGTTCTCAAAGTTACTCAAATCAGAAACTAAAAAAATTCAGCAATCTAGCTATACTCTCTCTAATGACCTTGCGGTGGCAGGTTCCAAGCTTTTATCTGCTTCAATGCTGGCAGATGCTATTTTCCCCACACAATTAAACAGGTCTGCATTGACAAAAGGGCTAGCGTCTGAAAGTGAATTGATAAAACATACTTGCTCACAATTGATTATTTCTTGTTTGAATAAAGTTGAAAAAACTATTGAGCTGCTATCTTACAATAATTCGGCTATATTTAACACTGTTAAAGCTGAGTTTTTGGAGCTTATATTGAAAGTCAGATTGCCAGAACTTAGATGCGTCAATGAGTCAATCGCACAAGCCGTTGCTAAAGGTGGTAACAAGCATTTGCTACTGAATCTTTTGAAACTCGCAGAGAAAATAATCAAGGTATTGGGGGAAACATTACCAGCCCCAATACCCGAAGGTGTCATATCAATGAATAATGAGTCTAAAGAGGCTGAATTTAAAGGTATTGATTTATTGATATTGGATACTTACTTACAAATACAAGAAGAATCAGAAACGGAAGTGCAGCAACAAAAGTGGTGGAATGTATCAAAGGGTTCGAAAAATACTCTATTTACTACAATCAGCAGGTTACCTTACGATATTACTGAAGGTAGTTCAGAACCGGTTGACAGTGCAGTTTTACAAAAAATTATTGAAATTTTGAGCAGCCTAGTACACTCTACAGTCATATTTACGAGCTACAAATCACCATCGTCAACTGTCAAAGACACACAAGTTTATGCACTTGTTTCATCACTTGAACAATTTCCAAAATTAATTTCTACTAAAAATGTGGATACTGAATTTGATCACCTATGCAGCGTTTTGGATGAAGCAGTATCGAGATGTGTTAAGACACCATACAAGTACCTTGATATTGTTCAAGATGTATGTCAAGATAAAAGCTCCCTTATAAGTCCATTCTTTGTTTGTTTTGTTGAGCAAAGTAAATTTTACAAAGGCTCTAACGATACTATTCTTAAATTTGCCAATTTATTTGCAAGAAATCTAGCAGTACTTGGGGAATCGCCAGTTGCACTCAATGAAACTATCAACAAGTTTTATCCAGGGGGATTAGAAAAAGATATAAGGGCTGTTTCAGCAGAAGAATACGAAAGATCACTAGGTGACTATAGGAACACGATAGGTACAGCCATTCCAGAAAAAAATCATTTATTTTTTGAGTTTGTGTTAAACTCACAAGTGAAGAAATTGAACAAGGAATTAGAATCAGCGATACCAATGACTGATCATGATATTGTTGGTGTTTTGAGGAGATGCAAGTATATTCTGGAATCACCAACTTTGAACCTCGAAACAACCGAGTCTATTTTTATTGAACTGATTTCGAAGTACGGTAATTATCTTTTGCAGAAAAGCGATTTATCGCCTTCTACTGTGTCAATTACTAGCTTAGCCCTATTATCATCCAAATACTGGGGTGAACTATATATTACCAGAGATTTCTTGATCTCCTATAAGAAGACAAACAAGATCGTGAATGAAAAAAGATTATTTGTTTCTAGCCTTTTGAACGAAGTTTTTGCTAACACACGTTTATCAAAAGAGATAGACAATCTCGATCAATGCTTCCAAGATTTCAAAGAACATGTTATTGATATAATGGAGTATATAGCAACCGTCGAAAAAGATGCCAATCAACAAGTTGACAAGATTATTAGTGATGGATTATGGGTGTTAGAAGACAGTCACATCAGCAAGTTTCTGGGAATAATGAAACACTCATTAATTGAAGATAAGTTATTATTGATAGCAGTGGAGCGTCAACTATCATTGAAACAACATGAGTTTGAAAATTTGCTTGATTCCACAAACAGCAAATATACATGTGAAATTCTTGGTAAGCTCGCAAAGAATATCAAGTTCTCCAAGGAATATTGTGTTGAAATATTCAAAAAAAGTTTTGCCGATCAAAAAAATGGCTACCTGTTATATCCTACAATTGAATCAATGGTTTCGCAAAATAAAACTTTTGCAGAATTGTTACTTGAACAAATTAGCTTGGTTTCAAATGGAACCTTCCAGGTTAGAGAACAAGACTTGAAGTTTTATAACTCAATATCGGACTACATAGTTAAGTTGCCGTTTAGTGGAGCAGTTAGTCAAAAATTAGTTGAGGTTATTAACTCGGCTGCTTCTTCTAATGCCGTTGAAAGTACTTTCTTACTTCAATGCCTTACATTTTTGACTTATGTTGGTGGCATTTCGAGAGATGCTAAAGTGAGTATTGTTCGTCTACTTCTTGATCTGGATTATTTCAATAACAACGCGTCATTAGTCTTTTCAAAGCAGTTTGTTTTATTTGTTGCAACTCTTGATAATTTAAAAGAATTGTCTATTCTCAATCTCTTAAAGCCCTGGTTACATAGAGGAATTTTATATATCACTAAGATGTTTGCCGAAACAGAAGACTCAGTTCTGCCTTCTCAGTTCTTGGAGTTTTTGACTTCTTTGAAAGAGATTTATTTTGCAATTTCAGTTTGGAAAGTTGTTCCAAATTCAGTTCTTAACTCCCAGTTGGAGGTAATTTTGTCCATCAAAAAATGGATTAGTGTTGAAAAAGTTTTAGAGTATGCTATCCTTTTAGTTATTAATGCTCAAAAGAAGGACATTGACTATGCCAGGTCTTTCCAGTTACTCATCAATAATGAGATGAATGTGCTCAGTCAACGAGATGACTCTGGTAATGCAGAATTAAAAGCCAGAACTGCTATACTGATTCACACTTTATTTCAATTCGATAAGCCTTCATTTTCCACATTTGATACTCAGATCACAATTTTGAAATGGTACAGTGGATCTATCAGAGTTCATGATTTGATATTAAAATCTTTGTTGATTGATATTGAAGCCAAATGTGAGAAATCATGGGTTAGTTACGTATCCAATTGGGATTATCTCGATGACAATGACACACTAAGTGTATCTGATTTCCATTTAGTTTCAAAACTTTCCGGTTCAAATGGTTTGACTGTTACATTGTCCAATTTGTTTGTTAATAACACTATTTACAATTTTAACGCTCATGATACCTATAAGCTTCCAACACTGGAGAAATTAGTCCCTCAACAGCAATGGGACGAGTGGAACAGATTTGTTAGTCACACTAAAATGGCTTTATCTACGGCCACGATTGGTAATGAGTTTATGAGCACAACATATGATAATGAGTTTCTGCTTTTGATGATCATTAACAACGAAGAACTATTTGCACAAGAGAATAATGGTCTCAGGATTGATATAAAGAAATTGATAGAAACTAACCTTTTACAGTTATTAGTTATTAATCTTGCAAACTCTAATGAAACAGTAAAAGATATATCGAAACATATTCTTTCAGCTTGTTTTGTGAATTTAATTACACAGATTGAACATGTTGAAAAAATGAAAGAAGAAAGACCAGAAGAAGGTCGTATGACACAGCTACAAAAAACTGCTCTAAGTTTCAAAGAAAGAGATGTGTTCAAGGTTTATTTAGGTAATTTAATGAACACCTTAGAAAAATTGGATGTTGTTGAAGCTGAGAATGAGAGAATTATTCCACCTATGAATGTGATAATGTTATCTCATTTGATTCCAATTTTGAATAATCCATCTCACTTCCTTTACGAAAAAGCCTATAGGTATATTTTAGGTGGTCCATCTTTTAGAATTATGGATATTCCATTATACAAGTCAATTGCCCAATCTTTTGTCAATAGTAATTCAGGAAAATCTTCATCTTCATCCATCGCCCCTTACGACGATAGCTACTATAAATCAGTTTCTTGGATACTTAATAAGATTGAATCATCGTTGACCAATTTTCAAGATTTGAAGCCACTAAATAGGAGTGGGTTTTTCGAGTGGATTTTGGCATTGACCTCCTCTCCGTTCATTAGTTTCAACGTACAGAATCATATTTTGAAAGTGCTGTTCAAAATTCACGAAATTCCAAATGGATCCGATCTGTTGATACGTAATTACGGACTATTGGCATTCACTGAAATACAAAAGTACAAAATAGCATATAAAAAATCAATCATTAGCAACCAAACACCCAATGTCGAGAGAGCCAACAAGGATCTAGTCTTGTTTGATTTCCGATTGTTGAATTACCAAAACTTGTCCATCAGATCTGAAATCAGCTCTAGTGCCTCTGGAACCGATAAGAGAGCCAGAGACTGGGCATCTGATGATATTGGACCTTCAGTTAAAAGAGTCTTACTGAGCTAGACGGCTGTATATAGTAATAAATAGGGCGAACTTTAATAGCATTACTTACTTTTCAATTATCACTTGCAGCATGTTTAGTTGCAAATAGAAAAAACAGAGACTAAAACGCGTCGATTGATTTGTGAGATCGCGTTCAAATAATCTTTTGAATATTTTCAAGCAAATGGAATTTAACTTATGCCACTATGCTTTTTTACGTAGAACCGAACTCGTAAGTGTCCGCAGACAATATATATATAGATCCTATACTAGAAGAAATGCCCCCAAAGCTAACCAAGAGAGATTTTGGAGGCCCCGACCAAATTACTTTGGAGACAAAGTTGGATAGTGAGCATATCCCAATCGATTCAGTGTTATTTCCTAAAGCCACCGTTATGAAACTCGCCAAACAAATACTGGCACCGGAAGGCAGCGATACCAGTCCTATGATTTTATCGAGAGACTCACTCACTATAGTGCAACGTGCTAGCATTGTATTCGTGAATCATCTATACTACCATGCAAAATTAAACGCTAAAAAAAGTGGACGTAAAGGTGTCAATCACAATGATGTACTTATAGCAGTAGAAAAGGCAGAATTTGATTCGTTCAAACCAATACTTCAGGAGGAATTAGAGAATTTTCTCAAGCGTAAGCAAGCTAAAAAGGATAACAAAGAGGCTGCTGCTAAAGAGGGAGAAGACGATGAGGATGATGAAGATGTAAATAAAAGTGGCATATCTGATGGCGAAGGTAGAAAAAGAGTGAAAGCCAACGATGGTACCGCTAAGCCTATCGATGAAGAAAATATTACGGAGAATGACGAAACTAAAGGCGAAGAAGACGAAGATATTGACGATGAAGAAGAGGACGACGATAACGACGTATTTGTAGATGCGAATGAAGAAGAGGAAGAAGAGGAGGAAGAAGAGGAAGAAGAGGAAGCAGAAGATACTCTCCATCCTTCACAAAGGCTAGCATTAGAGCAAAAAGAGCTTGAAGGCGAGTCATTGGATGATCAGCCGGAAGCTGAAGAAGAAGACGATATGGACGACGAAGAAGAAGAAGATTAAGCGTAATGTTTATCCAGTAAAATATGTATTTTGTTGAAATTAATATATGCGTTAGTAGAAAATAAATAACTATGTAGAGGTTAGACACCAACTATGATATGCAAAGAATAATATGCAAAGAAGTGAATGTAATAAATAAGGTTGTTTTATTTGAATTGCAAATCAGAGTTGGACTTGTGGAAGCACTGGCTATAAAATGGCAAGCCACATTCGATCCCTATTAAAAGATATATCAACACACTTGCAAAAAGACTAATTAATACGACGTATTTGACGTTGGACCACCATAGTTTTCTCCTGACAGCAATAGTTCGTCTTCTAAAAGAGTTAGCTGAATTATTTATTCTATCTGTTTTGTTGACCAAAAGATTAATTCTTTCATCTCTTTCTAGGACTCTTTCAATGTTTTCGTTCATTATATTATATACTTCATTAATTTCATCATTCGTTTGTTGAATTGAGCCATAAGCTAACATATTGGCGTTATGCTTACTTTCTGCTCTTGAAATAATCTCCCTCATTATCACTTTAAATTCAGCAATATCATCTTCATTTGCTTCTTTGAACTCTTTAAATTTTTCAATTATCTCATTTAATAGGTGAGTTATAAAATCTTGAGACGCTTTGTCAGTTACAACACCAATCACGGTAATCAGGTCATTTGTATCTAGTATCTTTTTACAGTAGTTCAAGTTTAGTCTCAGGTACTGGTTGCTATTGTATAAAATATTTGAGTTGACATTGATTACACCATTTCTTTCCTCAGGTATAGCATCAATTGCCCCTAGTTCTCGAGCAACGAGCTCTGAACAATTAGCACCAAGAACACTAGTTATTTCACTATTTTCATATGTATACAATGTAGTTGAATTTATACTCAAAGAGCAAAATATCACTGTTTGTCAGGTTAGTTATAAGCAATCGGAATTTTTAAAATTGTTTAGCTGCATAAGCAGATCTGTTAAATGCTATGATATTAGCTGTAAGGCTCAGACCAATTCAAAGTTTTAAAATACTTACAACAATGAACGTTTTTAGCAGCCATATCTGAGTTGTGTCTACAAACCGCTATTGTTCTTTAAAACGCTTTTTAATTTTAAGGTAAAACTTTAGCAAAAGGTGTTAAAATAAATTAACTCTATCTTTGCTGTCTACTTCAAAAGTAGTTGATACTTGAAAAAAACAAAAACACCCGTGCAAGAGTGCGGGATTCTCCATAAAGGCTGTGAGTTTTCAATACAGTACCTGCCTTTATTACTTCAACTAACGTTACGAGATAATATGGGGTGAATTAACGGTACAAACAACGGTACGTAATGTATAAATATCTACTGGAGATATAAAGGGCTTCGGAACCCAAAAACGAACAAAGTTTTCTCAGCTTGATATTGTAAAACAGAAAGAAGAAGCTTTTGGAAAGAAAACACATGCTAATCAAACAAGTTAAGTATGACGAAATAAAACGAAGTAAATTTCAAAACAGTTCGAACTGAGATGAAATTAAAAATAAAAACTAAACATGAAGAAACAATTCATCATAAAACAGGATCCATTATATTTTTACCTTCTGCGGTAATCTTTTTAGCCCACTGTCTTGCTAATATAGAAACCTTCATAAATTTTTTAGATGCGTATTTCTTAAAAAATTCTTCATGAATAATAGGAGATATCAAATATTCAATGATCATTTCTGCCACATCTTTTAAATCTGATTCTTTATAATTTCCTGAATAATGAACCAGGTTTCCATTCCAATCGAATTTGCCAAGCATTTTTCTTGAGATATACATAGCAGCAGCTGAGCATAACGAAGGTAAGTAACCAATAAATCTGTGGTCTATTATCGATATTTCTAACAAGTATTTACCAATTGTTCTTGATTGCACATCATAATCATCAGCTTTTGATATTCTTCTCAAGAAGTTCATTGGATTTGGATATGACATATTGAAGTTTAGGATCTCTAAAATAAACTTTTCTGCGTTTAAAATTTCTTCTTCTTTGAAACCACCATCTGTAACATAGGCATAGTTTTTCACAGAAGGAGAATACACTTCTTCGTATTTGGCGGCAATGAATAAGGAGCCTGTGGCTAACAGCTGTAATCTATCAACTTGAACCAACTCTTTTGACATGAAACGGTCCATTATATTGATTGCCAAATATAGTGTTTCTGGTAATAGTCTAAACTTTAAATGTACTTCGACTAACCAATCTACTAAGATTGACCTCATTTTAGGTTTCAAGTTTCTTTGCCAATGTAAATAATTTGCATCTGGTAAAGTGGCGACTTCCAATCTATGCAAGTAGTCAAAAATTTCATTGACATACTCTGATACCATAAGTGGATCATGGCAATCATCAGCATCCAAATCTTCCCATGCATACTCATCTGTTACCTTAGCCTTTTTAGTCTCTTGCTCTAAAAAATCAGTACTTGATTCAGTCGCTTGTCTTTTCAAAGATACTCTCCTGCTAGTTTCTTCGATTTGCATTTGACTTGTATTGCTATTTGCCATAATTGGCTTTTCATTTTCTTTATCAAGGGATCCGCTATCTTCTTGAATGTTACTGTCCAAATCTGGTCTAACGAGACCCGCCTGTCTTCCAGGAAATGAAGTGCGTTGCGATGATGATTTGTTTAATGTTATGTTATTGTTGATGGTACCATTAGCGTTGCTGTTACCTAGACTTAGTCTTGGTTTAAGAGCTGCATGCGAGGGTGCTATTGAGTTTTGATTCTTATTCAAATCAGTCAATGCAGATCTACGCCTGCTATTAGATTGTTTTTGCTTGAAAGGATCCTGTTGTGAAAGCTGCTGTTGTTGATGCTGCTGCTGTGCAAGGAAAATCGATTCCTCTTGGTCAGACATTTTCATCTTTGCTGCTCGAAGGTTGGATGGGTGAATATTTTCATCCGTTTGAAATTGTGATGATGTTGGTTCCTGTATAGTGAAATAGAGTTAATTGATTAGTATTTAGAATCTAGCAAAAAAAAAAAATAAAAAAAGGGACACCTTGATTTTGAAAATATAGATGGTATCCGGTAGTATTCAAAGATTTAAAAGCAAAACGTAAAGTAACATACTCTTGACATGTTCGACTGTGTATTAGGGTATCTAGTTGATGTTAGTATGCCAGTGATTTGATCGTTTGGTAGGTATCGTGTTGTCAATTTCCAGTTATCGTTTTCTTCTTCTGCCTGACACGTAATAGAGAGAAAATTTTTAGTAAGTGGCCCTGAAGGAGGTTAACAGGATACGCTGATCAGTGGAGATGGTTGTAATTAAATGGGAAAGCCGTGGGTTGACTATAAGTTGCCATGCACAAACAGTATGCTGTGAAGATATAATGATAACGGAAAGATAGCAGACCAACTTTGTGTATATTTGTGTAGTAAATAGTAAGCAAAGTAAAGCACATCGATTTGAGAGCACAGTTTCACTTTTTGAGACCTCCTTTCTCTTTTCGTCTCGCTGCGGTTTGTTTGTTTACCTTTTGCAATTTTAAGAGAGCGTTACTTCCGGTTCGGGCAATTGGTAAACAGTGCGATCTGGCTCGATTAGGCCCTTCCCGTCTGTTTTTTTTCATTCCTTCTATTTACTCTATTGGGCGATTGCTATGTACATATAGATACACATACACATAAGGTGTCTCTCCAGCGATAGTGCTGCTACTGCTCCAGTTATGGGGACAGTTAGTTAACTTTGTACAACTCTTACGATGGTTTAGATTGTTCAGTAGACTCCGATTCGTGTTTGCGTTTCTTCTCGTTGTGGTTGTTTGCCTGGCTCTGCTTGCGTTCAAGCTCAAGCTCCTTCTCGTAGCTGTCAACACGATCTTCCATATCCTTGGCCACGTTGACTATACTTCTCATAGTCTTCAGTCGCATTAAGGATGCGTTGCCACTGTTGGCCCGACTCAAGGGAGCCGAATCAGACACAGAAAACGAGCCACTTGTAGACTTTCTTGAGGAATCTGAATTTGACGATTCGGAACCAGGAGATTTCGATCTTTCTATACCTTGCTCTGACATTTTGCGTTTCTTGATGGCCTGTGAGAATGACGAAAGAGTTTTCAGTAAACTTGGCCTCTTTTGCATTACCTCAGACGCGTACCTTGAATCCATGGAATCTCCTGCATGTACCATTTGAAAAAATGGATCTAATTCATTGAGATGTTTTACCATGTTATCCATTAGTACAAAACGGATCACTTTTCTAAATTCCCCCAGTGCGTCAAAACCAACTCTAATTTTCGGCAGCAAATCGTTCCAATCCGTTTTATTTATATGATCAGCATCATCTATCTTCATCCAAGGATGGTTGTTCAATAATTCTTTAGCTGTTGGTCTTCTATTAAAGTCGACATCAAGACATCTTCTAATAAAATCCTGACCTTCTGTTGAAATATCATCCCATATTTCTTTGTCAAACTTAATAAAATCGTTATGTGCAACTTCGTCCAGAAATTCAGGTATAGTTCTGCTTTCAATAGGGAACTTACCAGTCAACAAAAAGTAAGTGACTACCCCAATGCTCCATATGTCTAATGGCTTCGATCCGCCATCAACTGTAAAACATTCAGGTGCAATATAACCAAACGTTCCACCATATCCCATAATCCTCTCAAGATCATTGGTAAGTTTCTTAGACAGTCCAAAATCAACTAAAACCACGCTGTTTTCCTCGTCACTATTATTTTCATCATCAGCCATCATGATATTTTCCAGCTTAATATCCCTATGAACTATATTATGATCATGTAAATATACAACAGCACGAAGAAGCTGTCGTATCACCTTAAATAAATCTAATTCTGTGAAAATCTTCTTTTCACAGAGCCTTTCCATCAGTGTTCCCCCGACTAACAAAGGTGTCACAATGTAGAACTTAGTTTCATCATCGTACCAATCAATTAATCTGATGACATTCTCGTGTTTTAAAATTTTGAGCATATCAATTTCATCATTGACCCTCTTTGTCTGAGTCTTTCCAAGTTTCAACTTAGACATGATTTTCACAGCTACATGCTCCCCGGTTTTTTTGGAAATAGCATGATGAACCACTCCAAAACTTCCAGAACCCAATGTTCTACCTAGCTTATAATGAGAGTTAAAGTCTCCTTTTTCCTTATTTGATGAAGGAAGTGGAATAGACATGACATCACTATCACCAGTCATAATGGATGCATATGTATTGGTGTGTATCTTTCTTACTATCTGTAACTGAAATCTGTTTGACTTATGACTATATATGTAAAAGAGTGCACTTTAAAACCAAACTGCCACACAGAGCATGTGGTCGCAAACAACAGCAGCACTGAAAGACTAGGTGGATAAGTTTGAAGACACTGCAGTTTACCGTGAGTCTAACTTTGCTTAGTTTCCCCTTCTCCAGGTTTCATTTCACATAGCCAGACTGGGATGGATTGTAAAAACATGCAAATTTCACGTTAGAAGTGATCAAAACCTCTTTGCACCGCGTGTATACTATAATATTAGCTTACAGTTTAGAGCGGACCATTGCTGCATCGGCGTTGTAAATTACTTATTTCCGAGAAATGCATGAGGGAAGAGATGTTTTATTGAAATATCTTCATTCGATTTAGACATAGCTTAGCTATTAAGCCTCATAAAGTCTTTACACTAATCATAGATATATTGTTGTTGATGATAGTTTAGTAATACATGCATCTTTACTTGGAAATAATCCATTTAAAAACAGTACAGTTTCTTTTGGAACAGAGGGAGGACAAAAAAGCGAAAAGCTCAAGTAGAAAAATATCTTTTTTTCCTGATGTTTTGATATTTTTTGAGAACTTCATCTTTTTTTCCTTTTTTTCTTAAATATAGGGAGTCATTACTGCTAAAGAATCTTCAACTTCTCTTTTAGTTCTTGAAGGCATATTAAAAATGGTCAATTACTACATACATAAGAAACTTTTGGATTCACTTACATGCCTGACAGAATTACATATTTCAAATACATATCAATTCACAAGAGAGTGGAAGGAAAATTCACTGACTTTGATGTCTGATCATGACAAAACATATTTTACAATTGGCACAGATAGTTTCTTAAAGTTGCAAGTCGTATTGAAAGATAATGAGTTTCTTAAATTTAAAGCATTAGTGTTTCACCGCTTAGACAGAGTTTTTGATTTTCAAGATTTATTTCCTTTCATTGCTAAATTCTATTGCAGGTTTCGTTTATTTCGCCTAGAAAATAATCAAGGTATAATTGAAGTTAATATGAATAGAATTTCTTTGCTTCTAAGTGATAGTCAAACAAAAACGCTACAAAAACAGTTTCTGGAAACAAAATCTCAGGAAAGAGAAGAAAAAGAAGCTCTAAAGAGGAAAAACGAGTCCAGTTGTAAAACATTACTCAAAGAAATATATAAAAGATATACAAACAAAATGGAGGAAACTTATCATTACAAGGACAACGTAAAGGTCACAGACAAACCCATAATGAATTTTGAAGAGCTTCAAATACAGCGTAGTATTTTTTTTCAAGAACAGAATACAAAATATAATATTCGCAGAATGATGGTGAAGCCTTCAGTTACAGGCAATCAATTTACAAAACACAAAACTGTTATTAAAAACGCTGCTAATCCAAAGCTTTTGAAAGATATGTGCAGAGTATACAAAGGCATATGGGGTAACAAAAAAACCTTTTATCTTGATATTTATGAGTTGCAACTTAGATTTTCTAAAAACCAATCTTTGGTTGAAAATATGTTTAAAGATTTAAGACAGTTTATTTTTTTGACTGCGTTTACTTTAGATTGCTCTTCTTTTGGAATCATGAGCGATGACACATACTTCGCAATGGTTAATAGTTTGTCAACGTTGCCCTTTTTGTCATTTTTGGAGCTGAACAATATGAAAAGTAACAGACCTTTTACTCCTTCCCTTATTAACTTAGAATCATTAATTTTAAAAAATTATTTCAGCAACTCAAAAATTGACCTTGTTCATTGTACTAATCTTTTGAATTTGAAAATTTCTTTGAACCAACTTTTGTTGAAGCCAATGGAGGTAATAAGAATTGGTAAAAATATTGAGACTATGATTTTCAATGGTAGGTTTTATTACTATCTAATTGGAAAGAAGTTCATAGAAGAACATGAAAAGTTGAAAACCTTATGCGTACCAATAAATTTGATTTCCCTTGCTGACCTGAGTGCTGTTTCTCATAACATTGAAAGGCTTGATGTAGACTTAGAAAACAAAACTTGTGAAACCTACAAAAGGTTTGATTTACTTCCGAGATGTCAAACTTTTTGTATTTACAATGGAACATATCAAATCTTGTATGATTTTTGGGTCTTTAATAACTTGGTATCATTACGTCTTGATGGTTGCCACATGAATGGCCCACGGATAAATGTTGGATGCACTGTAACCAGTCTTTTTGTTTATAATTGTACTTGGACTGAGACCTGGTATATCCCAAATCAAGTTAAGAACTTGATAGTTTTTGGAGATGTCCTTCCTTTTCATCCTAGCATCGGACGCAACAAGTTGAAATTTGGAGAGCAGTCAAATTTGAAAGAATTTACGTTGGTAAATCAAGACTACGTTAGAGAAAGACATCTTCTTACAAATCTTAAACAATTGAAATTATTTATGGACGTCCAATACTTTGATACTGAGTATTATATATATCACAGGCATAATGATTTGGGAGAAATGCAAACTGATTATGCTAGACAGTTTGTTAAGTACGCACAGGAAACGTCGTACAGCCAGGGATTAAATTACTTAAGAACATTCTACAGTTTCAAAGGTTCCTTGGAGGTTTTTTTTATTTCCACGCCAGGTATAATGCGCAAACTTTCTGCTGCAGAAACGTATAACAGAGAGCCTGCACAAACTTAATAAATAGTTTGAAAATATTTTTCCAAAAAATGAAATACTATATATATATATATTTTGCATTGACCTAAAAAATTAATAAATCAGTTACCAGAGTTTCGCTGAATGGTGCTTTCAATCTCTTCCTTATTTTCCCTGGCAGCTTTCACTAAATGATGAAAAGTAGATGTCAAAGCAGCACTTTTTTGCTCTTTATTTCTCTGAGATGGAGAAGTTGGCGATGTAAGTGATGATACAGAAGAATCTGTTGTACCTTGTTTTTGAAATGATGACGATGTAGTAGATGGTGAAGACAGTTCAAGATTTTTGAGAGCTGAAGCAACTTCTGGATTAACTCCATGAAATGTATAACCTTCGTCGCCTTCGTTGACAACAGAGTCGTCCTTTTCTCTAATCTCTTTCAATCTTTCTAAGTTCTTCATTATCATTACTTGACGAACAGCCTTTTGTAATTTCTTACTAGCATTGAAACCAGTCTTAATATTTTCAATGATATTGGGTTCTTCTGAAATAGTGGCAGTAGTAGATTGTGATTTCTTAATATGGTCGACAATCCAGGGATGTTGTAATAAAGTCTTTGCATCTGGACGTCTGTTATTATCAATATCAAGACAAATAGTTATGAAGTCCTTAGCGTCTTGTGAAATGTTATCCCAGTATCTATGGTCGAACCACACAAAATCATTATTTTTCACAGTTTCTAAAAATTCCTTTGCATTTTCGACATCAATCACTGGCCTACCTGCCATCAAAAGGTAAGTCAAAGCTCCAATTGACCAAATGTCACACGATGATGTATACCCATGACGTCCTAAACCATAATAGTCACCATACTCGCCAGTACCTGCATAGATTTCTGGTGCAATGTAGCCAAATGTACCGGCAACACCAAATAGTTTCTTTTTTGTGTGGTCACTGCTTGTTTCATCGATGGTTTGCTGAGCAATACCAAAATCAGCTAAGACGACTTTAGAATCTTCTGCAGGCGTCAAGTATAAAATGTTTTCGGGTTTGATATCACGATGCACGATACCTTTGTCATGTAAGTAATCGACGGCATTTAGGATTTGTAAAACAATTGAGACTGCATCATATTCAGTGAATCTTGTCTTTTTCACAATTCTGTCAAATAATTCACCTCCGGTTGCCAGTTGTGTAACGATGTAAATATTATGTTTAGTTTCAAATGAATCTATGAATTGAACTATATTTTCGTGATGAATAGATTTAAGAACTTTTATCTCAGTTTCAATTAAGTTCAAATGATGTGTCTTTTCAATGCTTGGTTTCAAAATGGTTTTGACAGCTACTTCTTCTTTGACTTCTTCACCAGTTTTGGGATCTTTGACGAGATGAGTAGCAAGTCTAACAGCTCCGAATGATCCAGCACCTAAAGTAGCACCAAATTCATACTGTTGCTTTTTCTTCTTGCCTTCAGCAAGTATCTTCTTTTTTTCAAGTAACTCTGAAAGCATTGCCGCTAAATAAATAAGATGTCAATTGTCAAAACCGAAGCCAGTTGTTATTAAAAGCAGCGAATAAAGTACAGTCTATGTATAATGCAGGGGGTTGTGATCGAATTATATGAGTTCAATGGTAAGCACTCTAGTCAGTCCGGCCTTGTATTGAGATATGTATAATATAAAACTAGCTTGTAATAAACCGAACCCTATTGAATCTGATTTCGTACGAAGACTAAGTGAAGTACGCAAACAAAGATATTAAAAAAAGGGGCCATGTCTCCAATTTCATATTGGGGTTTCCTGCTTCTGCGCCTCGATTTTTTCTTTTTGATGTTTTTTTTTTATATTTGATATTTGTTAATAAGTGTTTTTAAAATTTGTTTGATGTATAATATGATTATGTATCTTTATTTATTAATAATTGGTATTATTTACGGGTTGTGAATATGTATAATTAAGGATGTTTGTTGAGTGAGACACTTGGTGGGTATCTAGTACATTTCCTGCTTACAATCATAAGGAGTTTTTTCTATCACCTCCTCGATAGACCATCTTGGGCATATTCCCTTTTTGTAATCACCCTTCACCTTTTCACCTCCAGCAATACCGGAGCTAAATTTCAAGTATAACTTATCACCCACTTCATCACATGCTCTAAGAATGTAATCAATATCTTCTTTAGTTAAGGCAGAAGATACACATAATCTTGCTCTTGAAGCAATCAACTCTGTTGCTGGATATCCGACAATAACTACAGCAATACCTTTTTTAAACATGAAGTTAGAGAATGCACGTAATTTAGCAGGCATATATAATAATAGTGGAACAACTGGAGAATCGTCAGCACCATATACGATAAAACCTAGCCTTTTCAAACCTAATCTTAAGTAACGGGAATTGAAAACAATTCTTTGTAATCTTTCTTGACCTTCATTACCGTTCAAGTCGCCTTTGATAATTTTTAAAGAGGTATAAATTTGCGTTAAAACAGCAGGTGGAACGGATTCACCATAATTATTAGTTGTGATATCGAGTCTTAATTTATCTATGATATGCTGATCAGCAGCTACGTAACCACCGGCTGCACCAAATGATTTGGTAAAAGTACCCATCAGTATATCAATCTTCTTTGGATCAATATTAAAGTAATCACAAATACCTTTACCATGAGGACCAACTGCTCCTATAGAATGAGCTTCATCAACGAAGAGGTAAAACTTGTATTTTTCTCTCAGCTCAACTAATCTTGGCAAATTCAGGTAATCACCTTCCATTGAGTATAAACCTTCAACAAGAATGAAAATCTTTTTCCATGGTCTATGATACTTTGCTTGACCTTGAGATATAGCATCTCTCAAAATCCTTTCTAGGTCATCCATGTCATTATGGTTAAATACTTTGACTGCACATCCAGATAATCTCACACCACTTCTGATAGATGTATGATTAAGGGAATCAGAGATAACAAGACACTTGGAGTTGACTAAGGAGGTAAATAAATTAGCATTAGTGCTAAAACCTTGGGAAAAAACCAATGCATCATCTTTACCAACAAATTCGGCTGTTAATTTTTCAGTTTTTCTATGTAAATCAGAATTACCGATAATATTTTTAGGACCACAAGCTGAGGTTCCGTATTTTTCAATGGCTTCAATTGATTCATCAGTACAAATACCAACACTTTGAGCAAACCCGAGGTAATTATAAGCTGATAGGTTTAAATAACTTGTAGAGGAACCATCATAAATAAAAGTGTTATTATAATCATGAGAAATTCTATTAAAACAATTGATATATCTACCCGGAACACCATGAATGGGTTTGGCAAAACAATCATCCAATCTCTTCTTTAATCTTCTTGGATAAAAACTTTCAAAAGCAGAGTACCATGGAGCATAGCCGTCTTTTGGTAACATGGCTTCGAAGTCTTCTTTATTAAAACGCTTGGCAAAGAAATCTTTGATGTGGCCGATAACAATAATAATCAAATAATTGAAGTAAGTTAAAATAACCATGAAATAAGGAGGTTCATCGACAATAGGAGCGGGCAAGGGCTCATTTGGATTGTATTTGGAAACACATAGCCAATCCTTGGATGTCAAACGGCCAAATTCTGCTTCTGCCTTTTCCTCTGGTGATCTGGTCTCCACGGGAGCGTCAGGCACTGTATTTGATAAAGTTGATTCCTTCATGATTGTCCTGGCGTTAGAAAGAAAAAGAAACACAAGAGAAACAAAACAAGGCAACTAATTATGTGAATTGGAAAGAAACTTGGGTGATAAAAAAAATGGAAACTGATGTTCCTCCTATGAGACACGTTAAGAAAGAACGAAGACGTGAAGAAAGTGAACAATCACAAATTGAGGATCAAAAGAGAGGGGCAAAGTGACGACACACAATGAACAATGGACTCTATGAGAAAACACAGTACAAACACGTTAAGCTAGTGTAGATGACCTGATGTGTCCCAAGGATATCCAAACTCAGCAGCTGGTGTTGGCAGACATGTATACACATATACATATAATTTAATATACAGATCCTATACCGTCTATGCTTATTTCCCGTCCTTCCTTTCTCTGATGCTCACTCGCTATCGTCGCACTTACTAAGCCCGTTCTACAGAGATGGTGCACGGTTTAGGCTGCAAGCGTTTCTGCGTTTGTTAACTTGGCTTAAACTGGATTTAAGGTATGTAAGTAAAGTATGAGGAATGGACAGTCAATTGGATCTCCATACGCATGCAAGCGTACAGAAAAAATATCCCCTAATGTCATTGGTAACAGTAACCAAGGCTAATTTCTTTAGGTCGCTCGAATATGCCAACAGATCGGCAAAGAATTTGATCTTCAAGAAGCCAATTGAGTCCTTCTCCATAGTTAGACATTCTAAATGGGCTGTTATAGGACCTATGAAGAGTGACTTCTTGAAGATCTTATCCGGTCAATATGTTTCTGATCCTATCAATTCTAGAATATTTCCCCTGAGAAATCAAGACTCTTCTTTTTCAATGGAATACTTGCAATTTGCCAGTGACTCGTATGGCTCGGGAGCTATCAACTCCTCCGGAGGGTTTACCCATCTTGGCGCTAGATATGAATTCTTTAAAGATTTAGAAGTTGATGAAAAAGTGACGAATTTTATCTGTGAAATCTCTTATAACTCCAGAAATGAAATAGATACAAATAAACTCGATAAGCTCATAGAAGTTTTACAATTGAACGGATTACAGGATAAGTTCATTAACGGATTAAGTAATGGTCAATTTAGACGTGCCAGAATTGCAAAAGGCTTGTATAAGCAGCCAACCATGCTGCTTATTGATGATCCACTACTAGGGCTAGATCCAACAGCGACTGAGGTGGTAAGTAGTGTCTTGGGCGACACTGCTTGCTCAAGTGATCCAAATGCAAGCACTATTGTTATTGGGTTGAGAATTCAAGACGAAATTCCAGAATGGATTGATAATGTCGTTATTGTTGATGAATCAGGAATTGTAGCTATGGGTTCTAAAGATGAATTGGATAGCCAATTGACGGAAATGAAACAGGCGCACGCTGCTTTACAAAAAGAATTATCTCATAAGATTACTCAAGAGCTTAAAATGAGTAACAAAAATAGTAATGGCAATATCGGAAAGAGCACTTCAGCTCAAGAAACAATTATCGAAATGAATGGCGTTAATGTTGCATATAAGGGTAAACCAGTTATTAAGGATTTGACTTGGGAAGTTAAGCAAGGTGAAAAATGGCACATTCGTGGAAGAAATGGTTCTGGTAAAACTACTCTACTTTCATTAATCACCCTAGACCATCCACAAGCATGGAACAGAAACATTAAAGTCAATGGTATTCCAAGGAGAACAGGAGGAACTAATTTTTTTGACACCAATGAACAAATTGGATTTACGTCACCGGAATTACACGCTTTGTTTCCTAAGCATCTTACTGTATTCGAAAGTATCGCTACAGGTTTTAAAGTTGGAACAATGCTGCCTCCAAAAGACTTGACCTCAGAGCAAACAGCAAAGATAGAAAAATACTTAAAGTTGGTATCCTTGTCAGATAAAAAAGATTTGAAGTTTGGAGAAATAACAGTCAGTGATCAAAAATTGGTTTTGTTGATTAGAGCTCTCATTAAAGATCCACGTATATTAATTCTTGATGAATCATTAAGTGGAATGAGTGATCAAGATGTCTTGAAAGGTAAGGCCTTGATCGACCAATGGGAGCACGGATGCGTCTTAATAATTGGCCATATTGACCATGAAGTACCACAATGTGACAAATATATCTTGTTGAATGATGCTAGTTCTGGTAACTACGAAATTGGCATGGCATAAAATGATAAACTAAAAGCGTGTATTTGTAAGTTCAAAGTTGTGCTGCTTTTTCCTTTTTTGTTTGTTTCGTTTAGTATATAATTTTGTTGTAAATAGAATTCCTCAAAGTTATGATTCACTGATTGAAACTAAGATCAGTTGTTATGTTTTTATGATATAGTTAAGGGTAATAAAAAATATGTAAAAATATGTGACATAGTTGCAATGACAGTGCAGCACATTACATACATAGATAAATGAGCAGGGTAATTGAGAAAACTAAACAGAAAAACAGGCAGCAAACTGAGATTCTGATAAACGATGATAATAATAGGGGGCTGCTAATATGGATGATATGATGGGGTTAACAGAAATAAAAAGCTTGCCTTTTTAATTTATTGTATACTCTCTGTTTTATTTTTGTTCCCACTATCACTCCCAATTGGTGTCTAACATCGATTCGAAATACATTTTACAAATAAAAATCACATAATGGAAGAGAACTACGACGTTATCGTGCTTGGTACAGGCTTGACAGAATGTATCCTTTCTGGTCTGTTATCTATTGACGGCAAGAAAGTCTTACATATCGACAAACAACAATACTATGGTGGTGAGTCTGCTTCGTTAAACTTGAATGAATTATACAAGAAATTCAAACCATCTAAGCCATACGCCAAACAATTTGGTGATTCAAGAGATTGGAGCGTTGATTTAATTCCCAAGTTTTTAATGTCAAATGGTGAGTTAACAAAGATTTTGGTTTACACTGATGTTACGAGATACATGGAATTCAAACAAATCAGTGGCTCATATGTTTATAATACTGGTAAAATCTACAAAGTTCCATCTACTGAAATGGAGGCTGTTACATCTTCATTAATCGGGTTGTGGGAAAAGAAAGGTATGAAGAACTTTTTAGAGTTCATAATCAACTATAGAGAAGATGAAGTATCAACACATCATGGTATGAACCTTGATAGAAACACAATGAAGGACTTATATTACAAATACGGTTTAAAATCAGGTACTTCCGATTTCATCGGTCATGCTATGGCTTTATATCACAATGATGACTATATTAATAAACCAATTAGAGAATGTTATGAGAGAATTATGCTGTACTTAACCTCTGTTGCAAAATATGGTAAATCTCCATACATTTATCCATTGTACGGTTTAGGTGAATTGCCCCAAGGTTTTGCAAGATTAAGTGCTATCTATGGAGGTACATTTATGTTAGATACTCCAATTGACGAAGTCTTTTATGATGAATCGGGTAAGTTCACAGGTGTTAAAACAAGAGAAGGTATTGCTAAGGCACCAATTGTCATTGCTGATCCTACATACTTCCCAGAAAAAGTCAACTCCACAAATCAAACCGTTATCAGAGCTATTTGTATTTTAGATCACCCTGTCCCAGGAACTAATGGTGCCGATTCAACACAAATTATTATACCACAAAAACAAGTCGGTCGTAAAAATGATATTTATATTGCAGTCTTATCTAATACACATATGATTTCAGTTAAGGGCTATTATGTGGCTATTATCTCTACTATTGTTGAAACATCAGTACCACATGAAGAATTACAACCGGCTTTCAAAGTGATTGGACCAACAGTTGATGTCTTGATGTCCACATCTGTGCTTTATGAACCAAAAGAAGATGGTACCAAAGATGGTGTCTTTTTATCCAAATCATGTGACGCATCATCGCATTTTGAGAGTCTTACTGATGATGTTAAAGATATTTACAAGAGAGTTACAGGTCATGATTTAGTCTTGAAACAGAGAAAGACAGCTGAAGAGGAAGAACTTGCTGGACTTTCCTGATTCACACGTATACTATGTACCGTATGCTTTATAATTTTACGATAACGTTATATACATATATGCCCCATCTACACCTATTGCTTCAATCTATTTTCTAACCAGTTCGATCTTTATCTCGCCCTACCTGATAAGAAATTTACTTAGCGAAATCTATTTGTATGAACATCCATCCGATAAGATCTTAGCTACGTATGTATACTTCTATTATTTCCATTTCCATCTCCTTACCTTCTGCAATCTTTGTACTGCAATTGAGCTCACCATAATACATTTGAAGGCGTAAACATGTCATCGGAGCTATATACATTCAGTGATCCTATCATAAAACACATCAATAAGTTCAGAATCACAAGTGGGAGGTCGGACTCATTTCTATGTCAAACTTACGTGATAGAACCTAAAACATACGAGATTCAACATGAAGGTGACGCAATCGACTCAATAGAGGAATTAATAGACGAATTACCAGATAATACACCAAGATTCATCATTATGAGCTATCCCTACACAAATGAAAAGGAAAACAGAAGGGTAAATCCATTAGTGCTGATTTATTACAGACCACAGACTTCAACCCAGGACAAGAAGATGCTTTACGCAGGATGCTGTGAGCTGATGAGAGCAAAGGCCGGTGTTTCCAAGCTCATTGAGATTGATGACGAAGAAGACTTATTAGAGATCCTTGATCAGATCAAAAACTAATCATTATTTGTCTGCACTTTATATATATATATATATATATATTATATGGATACTTATACATATGCCCTGCGAACTAAATACATGTACTTTGTCTTTTGAATTATAGGCACGTGACCTTACTAACAGCCCTCCTGGCCCTGAATGTAGTCACCTGATCTTGAATTCTTCATGTAGCTAGCGAGGGAGAAAGAAATTTTTCATTTCTCAGTGTTGCCAGAGGGATGGTTAATAAAAGTTATGCCATACAATTTCCTTACTTTTCACTTATAGCACTTATTATAACTCTTGTCTATTTTGGCTTTACTATCACCACTTGTCTTAATTTCATCAATAATAATCAATCAAAATGGGTCGTATGCACAGTAAGGTGTGTAGTTAGTCTTCAAATGACATTATCAATTATAAATAATATCATCATATAGATAACAATAATTAGGGTCGATTCGGTGTGATTTTACTCTCTTATTTTAATTATCTATTTCGTCATTAAGGGTTCCCACAAAGCAGTCGTTCGATGGTCTTTTATAGATTTCTTACGAGTCCCCGGAATGACGAGTCTATTGTTGCACAATAGAATAGAAGTTAAGTAAGATTGGCAGTTTAATCAGTTTTATTAATGCTGACGATACCAATTTTGTTTTTATGATTGATTAAATATAATATGGTAAAGTAGTTCTTTTTTCAAAAGTCGTATCATACTAACTTATTTTCTTTTTTCTTTTATTATTGCAGGGTAAGGGTATGTCCTCATCAGCCATTCCATACTCAAGAAACATTCCTTCTTGGTTCCAATTATCTTCCGATGCCGTTGTTGAACAAATCATCAAGTACGCCAGAAAAGGTTTAACTCCTTCTCAAATTGGTGTTATCTTAAGAGATGCTCACGGTGTTAACCAAGCTAAAATTGTCACTGGTAACAAGATCTTAAGAATCTTAAAGTCCAACGGTTTAGCTCCAGAAATCCCAGAAGACTTATACTTTTTAATTAAGAAGGCTGTCTCTGTTAGAAAGCATTTAGAAAGAAACAGAAAAGACAAAGATTCTAAATTCAGATTAATTTTAATTGAATCCAGAATTCACAGATTAGCCAGATATTACAGAACCGTTTCCGTTTTACCACCAAACTGGAAATACGAATCTGCTACTGCTTCTGCTTTAGTCAACTAAGCTTTTTTTTACGTTGTTAAATACTTATGTTATATAATATCAATTTAATCACTTTTTAAAGCTTTGTTAATCAATTCATGCTGTATACTATTATTATTACATAACTTTTTTCTATACTTTATTGTTTACTCTTCAATTTCAACAGGTCTATCTATTTTAAATTCGTCATCAGTCTTGTACTTGAATCCTACAATACCATAATCAGATACTAAACCACTAATCAAACTCCTTTGAAAATCTTCACTTATCTCTTCAACTTCCCCTTCTTCAACATTCAGTAAACCTAATGAAATATCACCCTTGCTTATTATAACTTTTTCGTCTTGTCTCTTTTCCGTTTTTATTGGCTTTAAATCGATTGTTTCTTTAGTTGCATCTCCATCGTCATCGCTCGAGTCATCATCATCGTCATCGTCGTCAGCATGTGAAGGGACCGGTATTGGTATATCGCCAATTTCAGCTTCATCTTTATCCACCAGTGCATGCGGACTACCATCCACTAATAAACCTCCGGATTCATTGATAATTGAAACCAACTCTTTTAAGAAATCATTTACCGTAGATGTAGATGGAGTTGAAATATTTACAAAATAAGTTTGTCCTTGTCTTTTGGCTTTGATGGTTATTGGAACACCCTGTGTTTTAGCACTAGCCTTCTTAGGTGGCATCCTTAAATTCCTATGATGTTAGTTATTGTATTTGTCCTCAACTCACTGTGGCCTGTGAGTTAATGATCCTATGAATAATATGCACTTCTTGATGGCAAGCAATTATAAAAAGACTAATTTTTGGCGTCTACTACAAAGGTAAACATCCGTACATGCAAAATAGCTTCACGCATATGCATTGCATTTGTTTTTTTAGCTTTTATAATTATAATACTTCAGCTGTAGAGTTCTACGGAAAGAGACCCAAAGAATTCTACTGGAACCAAGTACATACAGATGAATATATAGCGATCAAATAATACTGGAGTCATAACGGGATGAGTATAGGATTAGCGGCGGAGAAGGAAGTGCGAAGGTTAACCACGACAATTTACAGAAACCTCTTACGAAATCTTGTTAGACTTCCTACAAACTCACAAGATATTCCTGAGCTATCAACTCTTGATGATAAGATACGGCTAATAGAGTACATACGATCAAAGTTTAGACAGCAAAAGAATCAAACTAATATTAAAGTCATTCAAAGTACTTTACTTCGAGCTGCAAAGACTAATAATGGTCTAGTGGATTATCTTGAAGCTGGAGATGTTACTGGACTAGTTACCATTCGACAGTTTCTTGATGTTGGAGGAAAATCTACAGGCAAATCAGATATTTCTAAAGACGATGAGCTGTTAATTGAGGCAAAGCAAGCACTCAAAGAGCTGAAGTTGTCTCAAGAAGATATTTACAAAAAAAGACAAACTCACACTTACGATGGTTGGATTAGATACTACATACGAGAGAGACAAAAAATTGGGTTGATTCCATATAAAACCCCGTTAGATAAGAATTACATAAGTAAAATACTGACCTCTAAGGTGTTGTATCATAGAAGCATGAGATATTTGAATTTTTTGACTAAAAAGCTTGAGCGAACTCCTGAAGAAGGAAAACTCTTTCTTTCTCTTGGAACTCAAAAGAGAGTACTTGAGATTAGAACACCATGGAATGAAAGAGTTGATATCAAGCATGTTTCTAAATCTGGGGAAACAACAAATTTTATTGGAAGACAAAGAAAAGCTTATGATGTTGCCCTTAGAGGGAAAATTGATTTAGAGTCGTATAAATCTGAATGGCAGCATTTATATACTTCAGAGATGAAATGGGAAGAACAAATCAATTCATATAAAGGTGTACCTAAATATGAAGATGACCCATCAGATTGGATGTGGTTGTTTCAGGCACAAGATAATTATTTGGCTAAAGAATTTAGCAAAACAGAAACCGAAACAACTTTATTTAATAAAAGACAACAAATATATTTCAATTACTTGAAGCCTGAGTTCATTAACATCTCTAGACTTTCCAAGAAAAATATTAAGAGATTGCATAAGTTTAGAAAATTAAAGCAAATTGGCCCTTACACAGATATAGTTGATGGATTTAGCATGAGCCAACTACTGAGCCAACATGGGTTTAAAGCACCCACTAAATTAAACTTGATTGGAATAGCTTAAAGTTACTTGTTATATTAATTTCTACTTCGAATGATTCATATAATGACTTAAACAAATATATATTTACGTAACTATATATTTGCTTTATTTATAATGCAGTGTGTTTATGATTAGAATTATGATTAGGATGATGTTCATAATGATGTTTACGTTTCTTTGTCTATATTTCAAGTCTGATATACTTCATCTGATTTGTGAAACCCTTCATTCTCTTTAATATGAAATCCATTGAACTTATCAATCACATCAGCGGTATCTAGATCAGGGTCAGAAACATTCATTTCTGTGAGAAGTTTGATCACATCATCCAATTTATCATTTGTAGACTCCATTTCTAGCAATTCATCAAGCAAAATTACGTTTCTCTCAAAGCTACGAGGATCATTATACGGCACACTGACAATGCTTAAATTATTTCTACCCCAGAGTGCCTCAGGGCTTAATTGCTTCTTATAAAACTCCGAACATTGATAATGGCTCTTTGAACAAAATCTGGTGGTATAAGTACGAGGCAACTGTAACTTCCGCACCAATGAGCTAAGCTGAACATCTTTTATCTTCTTCGGATCAGAAAATGAGCAGAGTGGGTACCCACAATAATGGTTAATAACACGTTCAGTCAAGAGTTCTTCGTACGCTGATATAGATAAGTACCGAGAAATAAACTTCAATGTAGAGCGATCACAAGACCCGTCCATTAGTAATTCAATTAACTGGAAATTCAAAGTAGAAGCCTCCTTAGGTGTTAAAGTCTGCTTGTCCTTATATGGTTCAAGAATCTTAGTTAACTCTTCCAGTTTCGTCATGTTTAAGCTGTTTGATTTCGTATTTAGACCCAGGATGTAGTTTATATGGGTCCTAATGCTTAGAAGTGTCTCTTTATGGTATTATTTGTATTGTTTTGCGTTAAGTGGGAGCATCCAATTGCCCAAGAGCAGTTCATTTGCCCCAAGACTGCAATCCAGAAAAGACACTTAACTATGAGAGCAGAGACAGGAACAGACAGAGAGCGCTGTTGTGCGGGCTGGAACCAGGGCCTTCCAGGCAGTGCTGATTTTTAAGCTACAGTTGTGCACGGGTGGATGAAGAGCTAACAATAGGCTTGATAACTTGTTCTGCACTTATCTGGCATTTCTGGCATTTATGGAAAGGTCTTAGAACCAGATTTAACCGTGTTCTTCTGTTTAAGTAAGTCAAAGCATCTGATTAGCATACAATGTCAGTACAAGCTCAATCACAGCCACCCCAGATACCGTTTAAACACCCAGCGCCTGCTCATTCTAGCCCTGGGCCTATGCACAAGCCCTCAAGTTCGGGGCAAGGATCGAATACTGTAAGACAAAGAGCTGGCTCTTCATTGCCACTTCAGCAGCAACAACAAGCAAATCCTCCTTTATCACCCCAGCAGCATCAGCAGCAGCAGCAGAATCCACAATTAAATTTGTTACCTTTACAATCGCCATCACAATCACAGTCACAACAACTACCACAACAGCAGCAGCCTAGTATAACCTTATGGAAGCTACTACTTATCGAGCTGAATATTCCAGGTTTAATGGATAAAGAAACAAACACAGATCCTGCAGAGTCACAGACTGATCCCGAGTTTGCTATACGCTCTGAGTTACTATTGAATTACGTTAAAATCCCTTTACAGTTGGAAAGATTCATGTTGTTTGGCTTAATTAACTGTCTTATAATCTTTTTGAAAGTACTTACAATTACTCCGCTTCGGGTACTAATAAACTTATATTTTCTAATGAAATCATCATTTCTTTCAGCTGCAAATAAGAACATCAAGAAGAACACATTACTCCAGTCTGTTTCATATTTGAAAAATGATTTTATAACTATATCTTTAATTGCATCATCTATGCTCATACTACGAAACTTGGATTCAAGTAAAATTTATCATAATATTAGAGTGGGAACAGCAGTTAAGCTGTATTTTATGGTTGGTGCTTTAGAAGTTGCAGATAAGTTATTAAGTGCTATAGGACAAGATATCACCAGAATATTGTCCGATATAAAGTTTATCAAGACCGAAAAGGAAAATACGGTTTTTGACTATAAAGCTTTTTCGATTACAGTGTTAATGTTCTTGATAACTTTATTTTATTTATCAATTCATTCCTGTATCTTTGTATATCAGATTATGGCTTTGAATGTGGCTATCAATTCTTATTCAAATGCTTTATTAACTTTGATTATTTCAAATCAATTTGCAGAACTAAAAGGCTCAGTTTTTAAAAGGTCTGAAAGAGAGGGACTTTTCCAAATTTCTTCAGCTGATTTAAGTGAAAGATTTCAATTGTTTTTGATGTTATTCATTATCTCATCAAGAAATTTATTTCAAATGTATGGATATGGATCTATATCAAGTGGATTTTTGAATAATATTAAACCCAATTCATGGTATTCCCAATTTATTCCTACAAATTTTTTAAATGACTGGCTTGGGTTTATTATGGGTCCAATGTTTATCGTGATCGGATCTGAAATTATAGTTGACTGGCTGAAACATGCGTATATTACTAGATTCAACAGAATTAAACCTGTGATATACAGGAAGTACGTCAAAATTTTAGCTATCGACTATATTAATAACTTTAAACATGATTTATCCTTATCTATTGATGATAATAATGATTTTTTAGGTGGGACGTTGATCAGAAGAACAGGTTTACCGCTATTGAGTAGCGTCATCGTAGTTATAAAAATGACTATTTTGCCATGGGTTAATTTGTTTATTAATGGTACCGATACAGAGGATACAACACTGGCATACAGAACCTTAGGAGCAATGTTAGTATTAACAATTTTTGCACTGGGTATTTTCGCTAGGATGATTCTATCTTTGGTGTTGTTAAGATGGTCTAATATGATTGTGAAAGCAGGTGGAATATATAAAACGAGAGCGCATTCCACTGCCGCTACAGCACCTTCATCTCAAGGCGTCATGGACACCATTTTTGCGCCACCAGAATACGCACCACCTTTGTCTGATTTTGTACCCGGGGATCCTAACGTCAACTTGTCTGAATTGACCCAAGGGCAGAGACAAAGTTTATATGACGAGCATGAAGATGTGCCACCTTCCTTACAAGAATCAAGAGCCAAGAAAGTCCTTAAAAAGACGGGAAATACCGAGTCTGAAGATAATCTGAATGAGGTACAAAGGTTTGAGATGGCAGATAAAAGAATTTGGTAATGTTGCAAAACTCATGTACAGTATATACTTACATAGTTAGTTAATCCAATTCAACTTTATTTATATCCAATTTTTCATGTTTGAACACCTTAGTACCGCCTCCACCTAAGTAATCTCCAACTATGTGTCCATTTCCTCTTAATTGATAATAATAACAAACAAGACCTTCAAGACCCACAGGACCTCTAGAATGAATTTTATTTGTGGAAATACCAACCTCAGTACCAAAACCGTATCTGAAACCATCAGCAAATCTAGTAGAACAATTCCAATAAACGCCAGAGGAGTCAATACCTTTGAGGAAAATATTTGCTGCTTTTTCATCTTCTGTTATAATAGCATCTGTATGTTTTGATGAATGAGAGTTTATATGGTTTACTGCAGATACAACATCGGCTATTGGTTTAATCGCTAAATCAAATGATAAGAATTCCTTATGGAAATCATCCTCAGTAGCTTCGACAAACTTTTCAGCAGGGAAAGCAGACTTGATAGACTCTGGTAAAGATTCAAGCAATTCAGGAACAAGATGTAACGTCACATCAGCTTTCAGTAAAGCTTCAAGTATAGCTGAGTATTTGTCAATGTCTTCTATAACTTTGTTATTGATCAATAAAGTCTCTGTAGCATTACAACCAGCTGGATAATTTGTCTTGGCGTCTACAACAATTCTAGTAGCTTTGGAAATATCTGCATGTTCGTCAATATATATGGAACATATACCATCAGCATGACCCAATACTGGAATTTTAGTGTTATCTTTGATATTTCTTACCAATTCATTCGAACCTCTTGGAATAACTAAATCAATATATTTGTCTTGACTTAACAAATCATTGACTTCGCCTCTAGTACTTATTAGTTGAATAGCATTCTTTGGGACTTTTGAAGATGAAGCCAGACTCTCGTTGATGATTTTTGCCATAATTTGAAAAGTATGTAATGATTCTTTACCACCTTTTAGAATAGCTGCATTACCTGACTTAATAGCTAATGCTGTGATATTTGCAATGACTTCTGGTCTACTTTCAAAAATTATAAGCAAGACACCGACGGGACACGTCAATCTGTACAATGTTAATTCATCGTCAATCTTAGTAGCTAATGTAACTTTGTTCAATGGATCGTCTAAATTAGAAACATCCAAAATACCTTCACACATAGAATCAAATTTGTCACTCTTGGACAAATCCAGTCTTTTAATCAAAGAGGAAGATAATTTATTTGCTTCAGCTGCTTCCATATCTTTAGCATTTTCTTTCAAGATCTCATCTTTATTGGCGATTAATGCTTCTTTAATCTTGTATAAGGCCAATGATCTTTCGTCATCTGATAGTGTTTTGAGAACAGTGGACGCCAAATGAGCGTCTCTAGCAATGATCTCAGCCATTATATGCAACTTCAGATTCCAGATAAGTGTCTTCAGTCAAAAATCGTGGTTTTTGAAAAATTACCCCATCATATGTAAAAAAGGCCTGTATATTCAATTCAAGTCATGAAAAATCTAGTGAGTCAACATTACCAGCCAACAAAAAACGACCCAAAAACTTTCAAAAACGCGTCGATTTATTATATCACCGAGTCGAGAGTTGCTTAAAACGTTACGGATGGGGTCTTGCATGGCGTGATAAGTTGTGTTCTTTTTAGATGAAATGCTCTTCAAAGATCGAATAAAACAGAGAATGACAAGCATAGCTAAGAAGATTGTAGTATTTGGCGGCAATGGCTTTCTCGGTACGTTTTTTTGTCCATTCATTATTGAATTGAATTCATGTGTGGTAGTCATGTAATACTAACTATGATGCGTTTTGTCTATAGGTAAGAGAATATGTGAAGCTGCCGTGAATAGAGGCTATGAAGTAACTTCGGTATCGTGAGTATACATTTCTTGATTACCAGTTTGAACACTTTGGACCCATAATTACTAACCAACTGTGATTATTTTTTCATAGCACTTCAGGATCGCAGCCCAAGAAACTTCAGCCTGTGGATTATAAATGGGTGAAAGATGTGAAGTGGGCGAAGGGAGATATATTCAAAAGACACACATATGAAGACATCATTAAAGATAGTACAGCTGTAGTTCACTCTATTGGAATTCTCTTGGAAAATCCAAATTATAAGAAAGTTGTAAATTCTAACGATGACTTATTTAATGAGATCCAGTCTTTCTTCAAAACTTCTAACCCTATGACTAAATCAGTTTTCAATACTTATGAGAAGATTAACTGTGAAAGTGCATTAGTATTAGGCGAAGCTTTGAAAGACGTGTCTGTAAATGAAGAAGTTAAACCTGCTATGTGTTATATCTCTGCAGATAAAGGATTCCCAGGAATACCTAGTGGATACATCGACTCAAAAAGGAAAGCAGAATACGAGCTTTATCAACTACAACCGGATATAAGGCCTATATTTATGAGACCAGGATTTATGTATGACGAAAACTACAGCGGAGCGTCTCCTGATAAAGATCTCAGAGGTTACTTTAAAGACTTTTTGAACTTATCTAATTTAGTCAATGAGAAATTGCTCAATAGCTCTCTCTCAAGCTTGATTCGCCCAGTAATATCCACACAAGAAGTGGCCAAGTGGCTAATGGACAAGATAGAAGATAAAGACTTTCATGGAGTAGTGACATTGAATGAAATGAAGGGCAAAAAGGGAACCGGTGTCAATCAGTATCAATAGTGGGCCCTGAATAACCTTACAGAAAAATTGCACCGCCTTATGTATGCATGTATGTATTGTATGTATGTATGATAAAGGAAAATCTACAAGAAATTTTATAAATTTGTTGCCATTGCTGCTTTTTGTATAATGGCAGCACAAATTTGCAATGGATACCTGTGAATCCATGGATTACTTGTATATATGAACAACATGTCAGATAGAGATTTGTTGGGAAACTTAAAAAATACAGAATCACAGGGACCCACGTCAGCTGACACATATGGCAGCACTGCAGATGATGATTCACCGATAAAGTACACACCTCAAGCGGAAGAGGATGCAATGATTCCTAAACCTACAGAACGTCATGAATTCGGAATGGGCAATTCAAATGGAAACAGAGGACCTGTATATCATCATTCTAAATCTACTAACGATTTGAGTCGTATGGAGACACGGTATCGTAATGCAAGTTACATTTCGCTTTCTTCCTCATCAGGTGGTGGAACAGGAACAGGTGGTGGTGGAGTAGGGGGACCATCAGGTGGGTTGGCTTCAAACGGCAGTTTTTACAATGTTGTGAGACCAATTGCACAAGAGCAGAGAAGGAACTCACTTGTTGATTTTGACGAACTGAACATGCGTCTGGACTTATTACAGAGTATTAGACCGAAAAAGCTTGTAGGCAATGCTAAATCATTATTTAATTGGCGTGGAAGCTACATCCCAATTGAAGAAGATAAAAAAGTCAAAAATAATAAAAAATTGAAAAAGTATTATGAATATCAGAATCAACTGATTGACAGGTATTGTGTTATAGATAAATTATTAGACTCTGGAATTCATGTTGGAGTTCTTGAGATGTATAACTCACGAGAAGACTTCAGAAGTGGTGTGCCAGGAAATATTGATTTTGAAAGTGGATTAGTACTAGGATACAACAAAGATGATGACTCACGTATTGTCTATACTGCTATCGTTGTTAATTTTATAATTAACTTTGTGTTGCTAGTGGGGAAAATAATAGTAGTTTTGAGTACAATGTCGATGTCAATGATAGCATCATTGATTGACTCAATATTGGATATGTTATCCACAGTGATTATTTATTTATCGAACAAGTTTTCGCAAATCAAAAGTTTTAATTATCCCATTGGTAGGAAAAGGTTAGAGCCTTTGGGAGTCCTGATTTTTTCTATCATAATAATATTTTCATTTTTACAAGTTGCACAAGAATCAGTCAATAGATTTTTCCAAGATATCAAAGATAAAAGGATTATTAAACTTGATATGATCTCAATGATGATTATGATTTTCACTATTGTTGTAAAATTAGTTTGTTATTTGTGGTGTGTTAGCATTGATAATTCATCAATTCAAGCATTAGCTGAAGATGCTAAGACCGACATAGTATTTAATTTTTTTTCGATAATTTTTCCTCTACTGGGAGATTTCTTCAATATATGGTGGGTAGATACAGTTGGAGCAATATCTTTGTGTGTGTATGTGATATACCAATGGAGTTTTATAGCATTCGAACATATCAACAATTTAACTGGTGCAAATGCATCAGTAGAGGACACACAGCAGATACTGTACTTGTGCATGCGGTTTGCAGAGAGTATTGAAAAGATAACAAATTTAAAAACGTATCATATAGGAGACAATCTACAAGTCGAAGTTGATATTACATTGAACTATAATAAGTATTCGATGAAAGACTGTCATGATTTGGGAGAGGCTTTACAGTATGCCATTGAAACTTTACCTTATGTTGAACGGTGTTTTGTGCATATTGATTATAGACAGGGCAATTTTGAAGGACACATCACTAGCTGATAAGTTTGCTTGTCGATCAATTGGTTTATTGTTTATGTATAATAAAAAATAGATTTAGTTGTAAGGTTTAAAAATAGAAAATAAACAAACTTATCTCATGCCTCTTATTTCACGAGAAAGAAAACTAAATTAATTACTAAGCTATACGTAGTAGTACTGTGACATACTGTTGAATACTTTGTGACTTTACTGAATAAGCAAAACACTAAAAAAAATTGCTCTGCCGATCATAATAGCTGCATTTACTAATCGGATTAGTTCCGCTGTGGTTTTTCTTTACCGTGTCTATTTATTACAGGTTGACTCATATCTGAGCTATTTCATAGGGATCCCAGGGTGTCAGGTGACATAGGTCATAGCAGAAAGAAGAATATTAGAATATGAGATCTAAGCCAAAAGCCAAGTAAACAGATTATATTAGTTGACAAATGTTGACAAGTGTTGGCAAGTTGACAAGCGTTGACAGGCGTTGACAGGTGTTGGCAAGCTTTGACACGTATGAGGTAAGAGGTTGCAAAAGCATGCGGGAGCTTAGCGTGAAAAGTTCCGAGGAGTCTCGCCTCGCTTGTTTTCGCTTGTACTTCTGGTCCAAATTGGTGCGTGAAGGAGCATGTTGTAGCATGAGGACATGGTATAAGTTACTTGAATACAGTTGTATATAAATAGTAAAAACCTATACTTAGATACAAATGATGCATATTCTTTTTGATACAACTGCATATGTCAATATGAAGTAGAGACAGAGATCCAAGACTCTCAAAAATTTAGCACTACTCTGCTATTTTTGGCACTTGTATACTAAAAGCTCAAAGACCGACCAAAATGCTGCACGCGCGGCGGATTTTTCTTTTTGCGTTCCTTTTTTGAAATTTGTTTTGGAAGTTTGGAATATTCTACACCTTTGAGGATTCTTTGTCTGTTTTACTTAGACCTGCTGTGCCTCTCTCATCCTATTCGTCTTGGGCTTTTGCTTGGTTCTTTCATCGTCTTCTTCCTTTCTTCTACTTCTTCTTTTTTATCACCATATTTGCTACTTCATTCTTCTTTTGACACTCTTTCAGAACCAAGAAACAAACGACTCGCATCTCTTTCCTACGCTCACTCAAATCCACGCTAGATCCGTCTCTCGCTTGCGTCAGAATCTCGATTTATTTTTATTCTGCGACTCAAAGCGTTTTCATATATATCCACGCTTAGCTCCTTTCGTTCCTTTTAACTGTATTGCTGGATTTATTTACATTTTGATTTCACTTATTTCAAAGTCAAATACTTTCTCTATAGAAAAATACTTATAACCCATCTTTAATCCTTATTGTCATCCAGCTTGGCTATCTTTCACATACGATTCTTTTTTCATTATTAGATTCACATATTTTTGTCTCAGATCATGCAGTTTAAAATAAATTTCATCTTTCAAGCCCTCATTTTGTATTTTTTATTAGCATTCACGGAATCTCTTATCCATGCTGCTGACACAACATCAACAACAGCTGCCACTACTACAAATACAAGCACATCATCAACCACTACAGCTGCAGGCGCTGCTGTAACCACTGCCGAAACAACTACTACAGGAACGGGTACAACTACTACTGGTACGAGTAGTAGTACAAGCTCAACAACTACCGCAGCTGCTGCTGCAGCTGCTACCACCACCACATCTACTTCATCTTCATCTTCGTCTTCGTCTACAACTTCCACAACCTCTACAACCTCATCTTCAACCTCATCAACATCGTCAACAACTTCAAAAACTACAACATCCACAACAGCTACCACAGATGACGAGACGACTTCATCCTCATTAACTACATTGACTTCTTCTGAAACAACAGGTGAAACATCCACTGGATCGAGCTCAACTACTACATCTGCAACTTACGTCTGGGTTACGAGTACAGTCAACGGTGTAGCAACCACATTTGAAGCCGAGTACGTCCAAAAATTCTCCAGTATGTATTCTACTATTGCTACGCCCTCTTCTGGAGCTATAGGATTAGGTACTATTTCAGGTACCGTTGGTACTGTTAGGACTTATCAGACTGTAACTGTGGGTGCTACCTCAACAGCTTGATTTGACTGGTAACACAACGTCATACAACTCATTATAATTTGCATTACTTTTTTTTTCTAATTTTCATTCGGAATATTTTTATAAACTTGGTGTGACATTACAATCACATCTTATAGATCATTTAACTTATTTTTTCGTTTCTGTGGTGGCTTCGTTATACATATATTGGCCAAACTTTTAAGAAATACGGAAACTTGTAAGTTGCCCGTAAACCCCGAGATTTACAAAATCGATGATGTTAGAAATACATCAAAGAAAAGCATTACTTGAATCACGATTACATTTATACTGTAACTCATAAAATCATTTGTTGATGTGTTTCAAATGTCGAAAAATGTCTCTTTCAAATTTTTGTTTTTATGATCTCGGTTAACTCACTAACCGATATCATTAGTGAACGGAACGCCCACTAATTTTGACGAGATCACATCTTTTACACTTCTCCAGGCTATTCTGCATCTTCCAGTATGCCCTGCGCTGACACTCATTCTCTTGCATCTGTATACTATTCTATAAACTCATATATAATTAAAATAAAATGTTTTATCAACTGCTCAATTTACTAGCAGACAAAGTTTATTTGATGGCTAAATAAACCATACAGCGATTAACGCGATCTCGCTGCAGCCAAGAAAAAAGAATAAATAAAAAATTATTTTTTTCTTTTTATATGTGGTGTACGAATGTAGATATTTTAACTGGCTTTTAGTTTTATAACCTATTGATAACAAAGGGGAGTCGGATCGGGCTTTGTAGATTTATACTCATAAAAGAAAAATGTCCGATTTTTGGAACTGTTAAAAGAACCTTCATACTACTTGTTTTTCTGTGGTGTTCATATACTAATTCATTTATACAAGGCTTATGAGCGAACGAAGCCGATAATGAATGATCCTAATAAAGTATGGGTGACACCAACTTATGTAAATCTGACTGATGAAAGCCGGAGCAACAGCAACAATAGCAGCAATTCCCATCATAATAATTCAGTATCCCCATCATCATTACCTTCATCACGCTCCCCATCTCCTCAGTTACCATCTGACTTATCCGAAAATAGCACTACAATAGATCAAAATGAACCTCAGGGACTTTATCGCCATGAAAGTGATGATGAGCAATCACAGGCAATTAGCAGACGTGGAAGCAGCATTCAAGTCAATTTGTCCGACCAAAGGAGCAGACATGAAGGTAGCTTTCAAAGTGAGCAGGACATGATTCATTATTTGGCAATCAAAGAATTGCGTCTTTTTGAAAAGACTGAAAATACAGGCTCAGTCACTCGTGATCATGTATGTGTCACTAATTCCTACGCAATATTAGTTGTAGCTCATTACTAACTTTTTTTTTATGTTTATGACTATTAATTAGTTGGCTAATGAAAGAACATTCTTAGCATATATAAGAGCAGCTTTGAATTTTTTAATTTGCTCAATAACATTGAATCAGCTATTCAAGTCTGATCAATTGCAGCTAATTCTTGACGAACTATATGTAGTCACGTCTTCTGATAAAATTGCAAATTTGGAGTCTTACATCAATCAGATCAACTCGCAGATAAATAAAGTCTCAAATAAGCAACTGAATACGTTCATGAAGACCATTGAAGTTATATTGGCGATTTTAGCCATATTCTGTTGTGTTATTGGATTCATACGATACTTTATCAATCTGAACATTATGTTTAAACACAAGAAATTCAGTGTTTCAAGAATATCCATTATGTTTATTGTTGTTTGTTTGTTAACTGTATGTATAATTACCAAACTTAAGACAATTTTCGTTTCAAATTTACTAACATTTTTCTTTTACTTTCAATTAAGTCCAACGTACTTACTCTTTATCAGGGCATAAAGGGATTAGTAGAATTGTAATATAATTAAATATGTACATTATGTAACGATAGTTTAACGAAATCGAATCAGGTAAAAAACATATGAAAGCCCGCCTCGAGCGAGAAACGTAGGCATACTATAAAAAGATGGGTGTATGTAACACACGAGCTATCAGTACGTATATTCGTGATAATTGTGGTACGGTTCACTATACAAAACAACGATCAGAATAAATGGATAACGATATAGAGCTAGATGAGTTGCATAGTTATCATGATGAGATTGAATATGAATCAGCTGAAATAGTGCATAATCAAAATGAACAAGATAATAGCGATAAGGATTATGCTAATGAGAAACAACGATCCTGGGTTCAGGAATTGATCGACCACAGTTACCTAATTACAGCAGATGGTAATCAAGGCAGGGATAACGTACGTATTATCGAGAATATATCATTTAAAAAAGATCTTTGAAAACTAATATTTCTGTTATGTATATGTAGTTATCTAATGAAAGAACGGTTTTGGCTTACATTAGAACTGGCATAAATTTCATCACATTCGGAATAGCAATCTTGCAATTACTCAAATATATCACACAAGATACACAATTAAATGACATAACATCAGAGCAGGCGTCTCAGTTAGATGCTATAAACCGACATATTTCACAAATGATCAAGAGCTTAAGCACAGAGAATCAGTCTGAGATTAGACTAACTAAAGGTATAGGATTCATAAGTCTGGTATTTGGTTTACTAGTGATTTTAATTGGAGGTATACGGTATTTTCAGTTACTCAAACTTATCAATTCCAAGAACCAGTTCGAAAACGGTTCTTTCGAAGTAGTGATAGTTGGATCAGTGGGGCTTGTTGTACGTATTTTTCTTATTTTCTTCTGCATCTTATGGACTCTTGGGAGATTTCGATTACTAACTCAACATTTAATATTGTTAATCTTAGACGTCTATACTTGTGTTAGTCGTAGTGATCAAATGGTAGGCTTATACTACCAATATATATAATATGTGTATTATTTATGGACAAATATTAGAAAAATGTCCGATTGTACATTATCATGAAGCTCAAAACTCCGAGTAAACGCACAAATAAGAAAAAAAATAAAATAGAAAACAGGGGCATTTCATCTCATCATTGACTCCACAGTTTTTGTTATGCTCCGCCATATTTCTGCTTCTCTGCTTCATCTTATCAATTAAGTGGCGTTCTTTGATAATATCTGCTCATAGCAGTTTACGCATATAACCACTATGAACCAGGGCTACAAAAGTACAGGTGACCTGCGAGCCACACAAGGCGGTTTATCAACTAAATCTCTCGCAGCCATGGCCAGGCAACAGCAACAGCAACATCAAACGCAACAGGTACAACGAAGAAATATCAAATCCAATTCAGCCGTCAGTTTGAATAACACAGAGAATTCATCATCAATGGATCTTCAGATTGACCCATTCCAAGGCCAATCAGAAGTTAATGTGCCTGAATCTTCGTCATCGTCGATCCCTCTACCATCGCAGTCCGTATCACAATCGCAATCACAATCGCACTCGCCAGTACAATCACGGTCATCAGATGAAGCAACAGAAGCAGAACCAAGAGTAGCATCTAGGAGCAGTCATAGGGGAAGTATAGCAGCTACTGTTGATGTGCTGAACCCTTCATCAGCAGCAATTAGTTCTGCATTTGAAGTACATAAACCCAAGAGATTTTACAACTATGGATCATTACTTATTGAAAATAAAGGTTCAGTAGCTAGAGACCACTTAGCGTCAGAAAGAACATTTTTAGCTTGGTTAAGGACATCATTATCACTAGCTAGTATTGGAGTGGCAGTCACACAATTACTAAAATTATCGGATCAAAACACGAGTGGGAACAACGAAGTATTGATTAATATAAGTAAAAGAATAGGTTTATGTTTTGTAGTACTGGCAATAGTGACTCTTTTAATGGGTACTTTCAGGTATTTTATGGTTCAGAAAATGTTGTTAAACAACCAGTTTCCCGCCAGTAAGTTCGCCATAGGGTTTGTCATTGTTGGAGTGATAGCATTGAGTATTCCAATGATCGTAGTTGTTAACAAGATGTAGACCATTTCAATATCAGTTCCACGACTAAATACAATATACATGCATACATAGAAAATAACAAATCACGTGAATTTGGTGTAAATATACACGTGACCTATCAAGAGGTCTAATGGAAAGACCTCTTTTTGCGCCACAAAAAACCTATAGTAAAGTAAGCAAAAAATAAAATCTTGCGCCACAGTAAATTTCTACGATGAGGCTGAAAAGAAAATTTTGCCCTCTCAGTGAGAAAATGAGAAAGGAGAGAGAGCGATTGTGAGAATAGTGTGAGGAGAGGTCACTTTATTTCACTCTTCTTTCATTTTACTTTATAACTACTTCATACCATCATTATTACTGCTGAATTTACTTTGGAATCACCAAGATTATTCATTAATTTATATCTAATATCTCAAAATGGTATGTTGAACTCACAAAGGAATCTTTATTCAATATGGTTGTATATGATGGTATATTGTCGTTTATTGAAAGAAATCAAGTTGAATGATAAAATGATTTTTGTTACATGGGAAATGAATTTGAAAGTTTACAGTATTAATGTTCATATAGGAAGTTGGAATTATTCACTAGGAGGAATATAGTTTAATCAAAATGTTATTAACTTTACAGATTTGGCGTATCATGAACTGGGATAATTTGACAACAAATAGAAAAGAAAGGGAAAGACTGGCACCAAACAAAAGGCGAAGTGTATACGGAGAATACTGTTTTGATACTCAAATGAATCAATGGAAAGGACAAATTTCTCTTCAGGAAAATTCCAAGTATTTTGTATTATCTTAATTTACACCATATATCAAGGAGAATTGAAAGAAAAAAAAAGTCAAAATAATAAGATCATAATACTAACTAATTTATTTTTATTTTTATTATTACAGGGTAAAGTTCACGGTTCATTAGCTCGTGCTGGTAAAGTTAAGTCTCAAACTCCAAAAGTTGACAAGGAAGCAGATAAGCCAAAGAAGCCAAAGGGTAGAGCTTACAAGAGACTCTTGTACACTAAGAGATTCGTCAATGTTGCTACTACCGCCGGTGGTAAAAGAAGAATGAACCCAGGTCCTTCTTCTCGTTAAGTTAATTGTTACTAATTATTATTATTCTTATTAACTAATTATAACTAATCATTATTACATACATATTTACTTAATCATAAAAAATCCATTATAGTCTAAGTTTACTTTTTTCGTATCGATGGGGGAAGAAAGTTCTATTTTTTTATTAATAGTAAATACAAGTTAAATTATAGAAATCCCATAATCTTTAATAAATAATCAAATAAGATACCTAGCCAAAATACATGACCAGTATTAATATTTTCTCTAAACCAATACCAACAGTTATCGGGGTTATCCAAATCCACTTTTCTAATCATGTTAAATAATCTGTAACCACCAATTAAACCACCGATATAAAATCCTGGACCCATAGATGCCAAAAATCCACTACTTAAATAACAAATCATCTGAGCAACAGACATTCCATTCATAATATACTTTGATTTATCGCCCCATGCTAAAGCTGTACTTTTAATACCAGCTTTAATATCAAATTTCTTATCTTGATGAGCATAAATTGTATCATATGTCATACACCACCAAAATCCACTCAAATATAAAGGAATCATAACGGGCCAATTCCAAACTCCCATTGCTGGAAATCCTAATAATGCACCCCAATTAAAGCACAAGCTTAACACAACTTGAGGATAATATGTAAATCTTTTGAATAATGGATATGTTCCAACCAAAAGTAAAGATGATGCACCTAAAATAAAACAATCTAAAGGTAGTTGTAATAAAACCATTAGACCGATTCCCATTTGTCCACTTAAAAACCATAATGCTTGTTTCACATTCACTCTACCTGAAGTTATAGGTCTTTCCATGGTTCTAGCAACTTTATTATCTAAATTTCTATCAAGTAAATCATTAATTGTACAACCAGCACCTCTCATTACAAAAGCACCAACGGTGAAAACAGATAACATATAAAGCGTACTCAATAATGGTGCTGCTGTCATATACCCAGCCATTGTAATTGACCACATACAAGGGCTTAATAATAGCAATGTACCAATAGGTTTTTCTAATCTCATTAGCTCCATATATGGAATCCATTTTTCAGGAAATAATTTCAATCTTCCTAATCCAGCTAGTCTTGTATCACGAGCCAATTGTAATTCTTTCTCTGAAAAAACTGGTGTAGAAGTCGATGAAATTGCTGATGCTCCAGCAGATGCATCTTTTGATTTAGTACTGGAAGTTAAAGTCCTTATGAATGTTTTAGTTATAGCATTAAATCGCAGATCTTGATGAGTAATACTAGCATTGAAGTTTTGTTTCTGTAAGCGAATGAGCTGGGTATAATAATTAGATTTAGGTATCACTGAAGAAGGCTTAATTGATGCAATTAAAGGCCTGGATATAAGTCTGACACTCATTTCAAAGTATGTCTATTATATTCTTCAACCAATTGCTCTTTAAGTAAGACAGTTTTCCTATAAATTTATCAATGAATTGGCAAAATTAAAGTAATTTATTCAAGATATTTGATTGTTTTTAGGTAAATAGATCTCTCGAAACCAACTGTTGTTTTATTATGCGCTTTCGTTTAAGGAAAGGGCCCAGTGCTTTGTGTGCGGCTGTAACTATTACTTGGTTTTTACTTCATTTTTCTTGGAAAATAGATGTATATTTATATATACACTGATTACATTAGGTACACATATACATATATAGGGTTTTATGTTATCAATTGGTAATTGAATTATCAAGGATATTCGGTGCTGTCATTTTCAGGATCATTGATTTTGTCCTGTACTTGAGATTGAGATGAATGTTGTCTTTTTTTAAAAGCTGATGGTACTGTAATCTTAGCTTTTTTACCATAAGTCCACAAAGGATTGAAAATAGTCATTATTAAAGATGCTATTAATATCATCATTGTCTCTAAAATGTAGAATAAAGTTTCATTTAGAGCAACAGAACTGTTAAAACCGTCTGATAACTCTGCTAATCTATAACAACTTCTAACAAAGATTAATAAAGTTGCTACTGAAATAGCAGGAACAAAATATTTGAACATTTTTCTAGATCTTAACCATTCATATTCTGGATTTAATGCACTTGCACCATTTTTCTTGTATGAGGAATAAACTTTGACCCAATAGTAATACCAACAAACTTGGTAAATTAACAATGAAAAGACTTGGAAAGCTAAACCTACCACCATAATATGATCACCATTCATTACACTATCTCCATTTTTCAAAGCAATTGAAGATAAAGCACCACCAACAGCTTGTAAAACAATAGCTATTAAATCCAAAATAATAAAAATCCAACTGTATAATCCTGGTTTAAGTAATGAATATTCTTGTCCAAAAACCATTGCCATTTGAGAAAGAGTATAATAATTACCAGCAAGCATAAATGAAGCACCAAGAGTAATACAAACCAATTGAGCTACAAAAGGTTTGAAATTTTTAACATCTTTATGAGAGAGACAACGAGCAACGTAACCAATGACTTCTAATATAAGACCTATTAACCAAGTTATAGAGAACCACCATTGACGTGAAAACATACCAAAGATTAGAAAACAAACTGCAAATATAACAAATAAAGCAACAAATGCAATATTAGCATGTAAATTTGGAGGAACACCACCATAAAATGAATTATTTTTCAAAATTTCAGCATTTATAACTGAAGCTGAAGCAGCAGCAACGGCAGCTTGACTCTTCACAGCTGCATTAGTAGCAGTAGCTGATAATTGAAGTAATTCATAATAAGAAATTGAAGCTTCTACTTCCATTGCTACACGGGACAAACTACGAGTAGCATGATCACCAGTTGCAGTGGCTAATTCTGAAGTTAACGTGTAAAGATAAGCTTCAGCAGAAGTTAACACCGACTGAATTTGAGTAAGTGGAATTGTTGATGTCATTATTAAAATAAGTATCGAATAGTAGTAAACAGAGATATACGGTCTACAAAAACCAAAATTAGATAGGTGAATAACAATTACAAGTAAAGACTTTCATTACAAAGAAGAAGGAATATTAGGCTGTTTATATACACCCCAATACAAACGGCAAGAACTCAAGGACGTAAAGAGGCTTATCAAATATGAAAACGTTTAACATGGATAGATATAAGGTATAACAATATATGTAGTGACACGGACATGCAAGGCATATGCACAACGTTGTCCTATTTCACCGGCCACATTACCTATCATTAGCAAGACAAAAAAAAACATAAAAAGAAAACCCATGACAAACAGCCAGTGAAAAGCAGGCTAGTGAAGGGCATGCTGTTATCATTTTTTTGTTCTTTTTTTTCACACATAGATGGAGATCATTTATTATAATCATGCATGAATCTCTGCTCATGTTGAGTACTAGCTTAAATATGCCCCACATGCTGTAGTATTTTCACTTCATCATTTCCCTGCGAGAGCGTATAGTTGTGTATTTATATTGGATAGGAGCAACCATACGTTTGCCCGTATATGGACCATTTCTTCTAGCTGTAACTGTAGCAGCAGCACCGGGGAAACTGACATTAGTTTGTTTTCAAGGCAAACACAATAATAATCGTGTTAATCATCGTAAAACAAAAAAGCAGATTTACACTGCTGGCAAGTGTGTAAGCCGCACGGAAGTTTAATAAGAATTTCTTTTTTTTGTTAATTTTTTTAAGCTTTTTTTGTTTTTATCACCTATCCCCGATCATTTTCTTCTTTTGCGTGTTTTATGTCCGCGTAGAAAGGTATCATAGATGGTATATCTGTTTTGTGCAAATGTCTTGTCTAGATACATTGAAAGGCTTGTACATATGGCAGATTGAATGGCCAAATCGTTCTAGGGGAAAGAGGGGCTGAGTATATTACTCCAATTAGCTCATCACAATTATGGTCTTCACCCCCGGCAAAACTATTTCCCCAGGTTAAATAGAAATCACACACAAAATTCGGTGAAACTCTTCTCTCCCTTTATTTTCATTTTTTTTTTTGTTTTTTTGATTTCCACTTTAGCTTATATAATATTTCAACTAGAATACGTTTGTCACTCTACCTTGAGTACTGATGCTTTGGTATGAGCTCGCACTGTGCTAAGACCCACGGTGACAACTGTAGTATAAAAAAAGTCTTTGCTTGGTTCAAGATGTTTATATATTTCTAAAATACAAAAGAAGGATAATAATATTCAAGCTATTTTGCAACAAAAGTCTTGTAAATAAACAAAAACACTACCCGCTTTGCAGGCATGTTCATATGTAATTATTATAAGTCGCTTACAATAATAATTCCGTTTTTGTGTTTTTTACCCCATGGGTGTGAGTGAGTGAGGTACGGCCAAATATATAGTCCATCATATCTCCTCTTCGATTTTCTTTATTTACTTTATAACTTTACAATTTTCTTTTATCAACTTCTTTTTGTAATGAACTGTATACATTTATTACATTTCGATTGCTTATAATTTTAATCAAAATGATTTTTGAATGACTTTATTTATTTTATTTCACACACACACACATCTATGCCAAATCATCTCTTTTAGATTCATTAGTTGACACATCACGAGTACCTTGTTCCGATCTTTGGTCTAATTCCTGGTATGACCCTTGACTCAAGTCATGGTCTAGGCCTTGGTGATCATATCCTTGGTTTGACAAAGTTCCTAATCTTTGATCTTCATCTTGATTGTGGTTTTGATTATCATAATCAAAATCATTGACTGGTTCTTGATTTTTTTCAAATCCATTTTCTCTTAGATTATTTTCTTCATTAAGGATTTCATGTCTTCTTGCACCACGTGTCACAATATCTGGGTTTTTACCATATACTAAACCTGGATGGAATGCAGATAAACAAACTAATGCTAAACATATCATTAAGGATTCTAAGATCATAAAAGTTGTTTCTTGATTTGCTAATTTTCCTTCAAATCCATGTGATAATTCAGCAACTCTATATATACTTCTAATGAAAATGAATAAAATACCAAATGAAACAGCAACTGGGAACCATTTAAACATTGGTCTTTTTCTAATATTTGCATATCTCATTGTAAAATTTGCATCTCCATTTTGTTTATTTTCTTTATAAACTTTATAAAAGAAATAATACCAACAAAATTGGAAAAATAACATAGAAGCAACTTGAAATGATAAACCACCTACCATGATATTAGAACCTTGATCAGTTGATTCATATCTTGCTAAAGCCGTTGAAGAAATACCACCTCCAGCACCTTGTAAGATAATAGCTAAAAGATCACATGTAATGAAAATTATACTATATTGCATCGGTTTAAAAATTGAATAATGTTCTCCATAAATAACTGTTAATTCAGCAATAAGATAATAAATTCCAGCTAAAAAGAAACAAGGACCTAATGTAATACAAACAAATTGAATAACAAATCCATTGAATGAATGAATATTATGTGATGATACAACTCTACCTATATAACCAATAACTTCCAAGATTAATCCACATAAATAACATACAAAGAACCACCATTGACGAGTATACATTCCTAATACTAAATGATACACTAAGAAGATTGCCATTACAACAGTTAATGCAATATTACCTCCAAAACTTGGAGGTTTACCATTATAAAAAGCATTTGAATCATATAATTCTTTAGCATAAGAAGAAGCGGCAATTGCGGCAGTTGAAGCACTACTTTCTACAGAAGCATCAGTTGCTGTTGCCATAACCTCCAAGATGGAGTAATATGATATAGTAGCTTGTAAGTTTTGTTCTATATTTAACAGTGATTTTGTAGTGACTTCATTGGTTGCTGTTGATAAAATTGAGTTAACTTCAAGGAATTTTGAACTTGCGGAAGCAAGAACAGAAGTAATTGAATCGTATTGATTTGTCCATAAAGTAGTCATCTGATCTTATTTATCGAAATATTATTCTACCAAAATCAATGGAATAACTGAAGCAATGAGTCTACGAAATCCGGGGTTCAAAAGTCAATCTTTTATAATTTTCCGAAAGCAATAAAGATTCGGCTTCGCCTTTTATTAATATAAAGATAAGACTGCATGGCAAGTAAATAAGCAAGGTTTTTTTTTACGCGGAGTTGCACAGGATTTCTTTATCTCTTATTTATTTACTTCTCGGGTGACGGCTCTGGCCTGGCAGCGACTTTCTTCTATCTATGGATTTCTCGGGCTTCAGCAGTTTGAGCGAAGTCCTAGCGAAGGGCCGTTAATTGAGTTTATTGAGCCTATACAGATGATAGATATAAATATAGATATAAATATAAATATAGAGATATATCCATAATTAGTATACACTTGGCACTCTAATGTTGGCGGAGTATTACCCCCTGTAGCCCATTTAGCTTCTAAATATAAAAGAACCAACCCCGAAAGCCTATAGAAAGCCCATACAAATCTCGCCTATACTCTGCGTAGAGTACAAGGAGAGCCCTTTGAGACGGTAAAATAACAATATAGCTAGCTGAGTAACTAAGACACAGAGAAATACACCGAGACCGATCTATTTTCTATTTTCGGTTTTCTATTTTTTAGATCTTTATATGTTTAGCTTTCTAGCTCACTAGCTAGCTTTGTGGTGCAAGGGTGTGTAAAACATTAAAAGCATAAATAATTCACTGTAACTACATCTGTGCATGCACCTGTGCACGCCATATTCTTTTTTCAATTTAGCACGATTCTGCCAAAGTAGCGCACTGCCATGTTGTAGGGATATTTATATTTTAGATGTTACACCTCACACCTCTTTATATAATTGCATATCCATATATTGTGAGAACGCCAGTCACACTCTTCTCTGCGGCACACTGAGCGGTGTGTGGAGTTGTCTGAAAATTTTGAAATATTTTTTGGTCGTGGTGGGTCTGTGCTTTAGGCCTTTGTAGGGCAGAGACTGACTTACTGAGAGAGTAGCTAGCATGGAATACTGGTTTGGTAACTTCGTATCTGTCTATTAAGCACTTCTTAATTTTTTATAATCTTGAAGTTCACTGTCAGTAATACATAATATACTTGCTCTGATCTTAACACAGTATTATCATATATTAATATACATCAAAAATGGTATGTTATTCATTATTTACCCCCATTATCAAAGTTTGATATCATAGTCTGCTATAAATTGAAATATATCAAGTTGATCATTAAAGTTGAAGTTTATACATTATAAGCCAAGGTGATATTGCGTATGAAAGATTATAATTATAGTCAAAAGGTTTTCCAGTGGTATTTATACAACTGGAATGACATGATATGTTACAATATGTTAAGATACGATATGATATGTTATATGGTAGATAGATTGATATCATCATTATTAAAAAGAATTTATAATACTAACTTTTATTGTTCTGTCTTTCATTAATTTATAGTCTGGTAAAGCATCAAACCCTATGAGGGAATTAAGAATTGAAAAATTAGTTTTAAACATTTGTGTTGGTGAATCCGGTGATAGATTAACCAGAGCTTCAAAAGTTTTAGAACAATTATCTGGTCAAACTCCAGTTCATTCAAAGGCTAGATACACAGTTAGATCATTTGGTATTAGAAGAAATGAAAAGATTGCTGTTCATGTTACTATTAGAGGTCCAAAAGCTGAAGAAATTTTAGAAAGAGGTTTAAAAGTTAAAGAATATCAATTACGTGAAAGAAACTTTTCTGAAACTGGTAACTTTGGTTTCGGTATTTCTGAACATATCGATCTTGGTATTAAATATGATCCATCTATTGGTATTTATGGTATGGATTTCTACGTTGTTATGGGTAGAGCAGGTGCTAGAGTTACTAGAAGAAAGAGATGTAAGTCTACTATCGGTAACCACCATCAATGTTCTAAAGAAGATACTATCAACTGGTTCAAATCTAGATATGATGCTGATGTCTTAAACAAATAATAAGCTTGTTTTAAAATAAACTTATATATAATTTAATATAATATAATATAACAAAATAACATAACCCGCTTAAAATTATTTCATCTTTTATTTTTTTTGACCCTAAAATTTAAAACTTAACAATTTATAAATACAAATAATATTCCCTTTTGTATGTATTTTTTTTTTTTACATATATTCAACCATTTCAATACCTATATCTATTAAATCTTTAATCGACTGGTTCCATTTATTAATAAAATAATCATTCATATCTTTAAATTCTAAACTTTGATCAGTTCTAAAACTCTTTAAATCATTTAATTTCCTTTTTTTAAAACTAACATTTTCATCACATAATTCATTATAATGATTATTCAAATCATTACGTATTAACCATTTGTTTTTAATACTTATAATTTCTTTATTTTGAATATTCAAATTCTTATACTTCATTAAAAAATAACTTAATATTAATTCATGATTCTCAGTATTAATCTCATCATACCTTTCTTCATCTATTCCATCACCATCAGAATCAGTATAACCTACTAATCCATTAGCTTGCCGTATTTCATTATACTTATCAGCAACATATTGGTGTAATATACTTTCATCACTGGGTAATTCTTTATCTAATTCAGATTGAATAAGCGATTTTGCTTCATTGATATATTTTTCATCAATTATTGGATCAATAGGTAAATCATCCAGTATTATGTCTCTCTCTGTACTCATATCATTAAATATTTCATTCATTAAAACGTATGCAGATGCAATGTAACATAATGTTATACATATATATATATATTTATTCATATCATATTAAAGACAAGAATATGTCTGAATTTAAGTCTAAGTGTATATGTTTTTTTTTCCTTGTCTCATAAATCTGTTATCACCGCGACTAATAACACACCACCAACCACAATAACTATTTCATACAGCAGTAGATATACTATTATTAACCAACTTACTGCTATTTTTCAGTTCATTCCATGGAACTTCGTAAATTACAGAACCAATTAGGCAATAACAACAAATTATCACTGCTAATGCTCCATAAATCGCACTTACAACCCTGAAAACTGTAAATTGTGAGCCTATAACTTCATAAACTTCATTTAAAGCCAATGCTAATGCACAAATAGGGAAAGGCATTGTCCAATATGTCTTATTAAATTTAACATATCCATTGGTTATTAATGACCCAAATGATAAGAAAGTAAAGAAAAATCCAAGTGATATGAAAAATAATCCAATAAATGAAAAAATAATTTGAATAATTTTATTATCATTATCTAAATTATAATAATCAATCATATAGTTGTTTAAATTATACCCATTTAATGTAATTCCCCAACTTGCATGAGCTAAGAGTCCAATTGGTACAAATACGGCAAATATACCTTGTGCAGGAGGTAATTTATTAATTAATAATTTCAAAAAAAATATAACAGTGAATGAAGACCCCACAAATACAGAATAAGACCATGAAAGAAATGTTAAAATTATGATAGTTAATTTCAAATTTTTATCATCATTATCTAATCCTGTAACTACAAGTGCCCCGGCTGATCCCATAACAGTCATTGGTAAAACAGGTAAAATAATAATAGCATTAATTGTACTAATATCGAATTTTGGAGATTTAGAACTTGTAAATAATATGAATACAACGGTCCATGAAATTAAAATTGCCATGAGTAAATTTATAAACCAAAATATTACTACTCCAATTTTGAAATTTAAATTGTATTCTAAATCAATAAGGTGTAACATATTAACTATTGTAGAAAATCCCATTGAATAAGGACCCCAAAACACATTATGAGTACTATGGTATAACAATTTTGTAAATGATCCAGGAAACATGAAAACTTGTAAAACCACAAACACATTACACATGATAAACAGCAATAATGAAACAGCCCACATTATTAATCCTAAATATCTAAGCCAATTAGCTTGATAACTGTAATTAAATAATTCACAAGCGCAAATTCCAGTAGACATAAATGCAACGTTCCAAATAGGATGATATTGTTTGATTATCACATTTTTGAAATTATGCATGGTAAATATTCTTGTCCGCTGTTTATGTGGTTTTGTTTGTGGTTGTGTTTGCTGTGTTTGATAATCCGCCCTGTGTTCGTCATACACTTTGGAATTAGGCTTATCCTCCATTTGCGGAGATGAAGAAGTTTCAATCTCACCGCTATCACTCATAATCAATTGTTTTTACCAACTAGCTAAGCAGCTTAAATTTTGAAAAGCAAATACCAAAACTAAGTATAATGAAACAACTAATTAGACATAAGCATGCATACGTGCATATATATATATATATATATGTACCAATGTGTGTAGGTGTATATGTAAACTTCAAAACTTTCAAACGCCGAAGTGTGACTAACACTGTGAACCAATAAGACACTTAACCAACGGTATTATAAAATTGTCTCAACCGTCCGGCGTTGTGTTCAGCCGTCAGTACTAAAAACCTTATTCAACCCCAAACTTAAATGTAGTGAATGGATCCGGAAGGGCAAGGAAATCGATATTTGATGCTTATTGGTCGGTGAAGTTCAGCCAGTTAGTTAGACAAAAAAAAAAGACACAGTTTGTCAAAGTTGTGTGTTCGTGTGGGTTATTACCACTAACATCTCTCTACATAAGAGTCATTTGCACATATCGTAGTTGATACGAGTAGCTGACTAAACAGAGTATCAGTGAAAGTGACATTTAAGAAAGGCTAGCGTGAGTGAGTGCGGAGATTAAATAGACTATTCATTGCCTATTCAGGAAGTTATTGCCTGTTGTGGTAACTACATTTGTGTATTACCCCTTTAGGTAATTTGTGCTCCAATCAATCAACAAGACTTGAAAAAAAACCAAACCATCGAAGCTTGAAAGATTTACTTTTAACACTTACTATTATACATCAGCTCTCGGCTTTTTTGAAACTGATAAGTGACTGATCCTAGGACGTGCATTCCACCCTCTTGAATAATACCCTAGACCCACACTCCATTTCAAGAATGCTGAGAATAAAGCCCCGTCTTGTCTCTGTGAGATTCCAATCCACTAAACAGTTCACCAAGACCCCTTTCTACGACGTCAAATTGCAAGTCGATGATTACGGTTTTTACCTCAGTCTAAACGATAAACAAAGAAGACTAGTATATAGACCTAGAAATGAAGCTGAATTACTCAACTTGTCTAAAGTTCATCCTGATGTTGCCAGGTACAATCAAATGAGTTCTTCTTCAAAAGATGTGAATAAAGATATTCCTTTATTGCCTAGACAATTCAAAGGTATTCCATCAGCTTATAAGTTTTCCAAATTCATTGAAGAATTAAAAACACCTGAAGAATTGAAATTCATTGTACCTTCTTTGAAAAGAGTTGATCAAAACTTTGATAAAATCTCGGCATTTAATGAAAGAACTGAAGTATCTTTAAAACGATTTAAATTAACTCCAGAAATTTTCAATTCAACTTTTTTCAAAATTCATGAATTATTAGAGTCTCCTGAAAGAGGCCAATATTTATCCATTGTTAAAAACTTTAAACATTTCAAAAATGAATTGCATTTTAATACTTATAATTTTCTTTTGTTCATGAGATTATTAGCATCTAAACAAAACAACCATCCTTTTGTTCCATCAACTATTAAACTTATTAAAAATTTAAGATCTTCTGCTATAATATACAACAACAAATTGACAGATTTAATAACACAAACTACAGAATTACAAAATGATTCATCTTCAATTGAATTAACGAGAAAACAACAAAATTTAATAGATTCTGCAAACGCAGTCAAATACGACTATAAAAAAAATCTTATTGATAAATCGTTTTCTAATTTATTAGAATTGACTGTTTTCTTAAATCATCATAATGGATTAATCACTGAGCATAAAGATGAGTTCAAAATCAGCACCAAAGATATCGTCAACACAAAAGTATTTTCATTTGATTATTTAAAAGCCATTGGAGTAGGAAATCATGTTAAAGAGCCAGAATTGCGTCAATTACAACCGCAATCAACGTTTGAATTTATTTCTAATCCTGATTTATTTGATAACAACCTAGAAGTTAAATCGAAGTTGGAATACAGTAAATGGAAATTGAACCATGCGATTATAAAAGAATTCAAATCCATCTACAATCAATTAGAGGGCTCTTCTCTAAAATCTCAGCTTAATTTAGACCAAGCCACATTACAACAGATTGACGCATTAGAGTCTGTATTAGATCAATTACAAAAAGATGCTAATGAATCAGGTATTGATTATAACGTTTTTTTGAATGAAAAAATTGATCTTTTATTATCTCCTTCAGAAGCTAAAGTTGAACCGGAAGAATCAACTGAAGAAGCCAAAGAGGAATCTTCCTGATCACACACTATATCACATATATACATCATCATATAGTTACATGTTACATACCTACCTTTACACTCTTGTAGATATAATACACTTATACACTTACTTACTTACCTACTTACTTACTTAACCTTACGCATAGCAAATGCACGGATGAATTTTGCCATGCAGTAAAAGTAAAAGTGAAGTAAGCGAGAATTATTCAGCCAACAAGCACAACAGAGAAACACAGAGACAGACAGACGTGAATTAAAGAAACACCGATACAAGCTACAAACAAGATTGCTTTACTTTATCATACAAATACAAATAACAAGCTGACTGTTTCTGCTGATTGATCATTTGTTCTCAGTACTATTGGCCATCTTCATAAATCAAGTCCATTTGTATTAGTACATTCAGGGATGTTCTCGGGATTAAAATCAAGAAAGGGAAATGGCACCGATGCCGGTCAAAATCAACCTGCTACTGGTAGTGCTACTGCCACTGGTGCTGAACCAGAAAATGTAGTTGAAGAGCATGGCGGATTTGATTCAGATGATTCATCTGACTCAGAGTTAAGTACCACTAAAACCAAGTCCAGAAGACCTGCCGATAATGCATTTAGACAACAAAGATTAAAAGCTTATCATCCTATCTTAACACCAAAAACTGTTATTCCCATATTACTTGTAATAGCAATTATATTTATACCTTTAGGTGCCGCTATGTTATATGGAAGTAATAAAGTTGAAGAATTTGTTATTGATTATACATATTGTGAAAATATAACTCAAAATGATTATTTCACAGAGATACCTGAAGAATATTACGATTTCAATTTTAAAAATGATATATCAATTAAACCACAATGGAAATATGCATTAAATGAATCCGAATCAGATCCTGTAGAACAAGGTCTTTGTTATATTCAATTTGAAATTCCAAATGATATTGGACCTTCAGTTTATTTATTTTATAGATTAAAAAATTTCTTTGCAAATCATCGTAGATATGTTACATCATTCAGTGAGGATCAATTGAATGGTGAAGCAGCTAGTCTTTCGGATATTAAGGATACAGTGGGTCAAAATTGTCAACCTTTATCAGAAAACTCAGATGGTGTAAGATATTATCCATGTGGTTTGATTGCTAATTCTTTATTTAATGACACATTTACGGAACCTACTGCAGTGAATGATACCACAACAGATTATACTATGACAAATGATGGAATCGCCTGGGACACTAATAAGGATAGATTCAAAAAGACTAAATATTCAGCAAGTGAAGTTGTTCCCCCTCCAAATTGGGTCAAGAAATATCCTGATGGATATACCGATGATAATATGCCTGATATTTCAACATGGCCCGAATTTCAAAATTGGATGTATGCATCTGCTTTACCTTTATTCTCAAAAATGATCTTGAGAAATGATGACGATGCCATGGCTAAAGGTACATATCAAATTACTGTTGGATTGCATTTCCCAGTTCAAGAGTACGACGGTAGAAAATACATTTATTTAAGTACTAGATCAGTTATTGGTGGTAAGAATTCTTTCTTAGGTATAGCTTGGATTGTAGGAGGTGGAATATGTTTGATTTTAAGTCTGGTTTTCTTAGCTGTCAATTTAATCAATCCAAGAAAACAAGGAGATTTGAATTTGTTAAGTTGGAATAAAGAAAATGGAGATGAATTGTCCAGTAAGGAGAAATAAAGAGTCAATTCCTCATTGAAAATTAAAAAATTTACTGCCTCTTAGATATATTCGTACACTAATCTGAAATTTTTAAACGCTTATTCTTTATATATATATGTCACATTGTTAAAAGAACGCTACAGCACGTCACTCATTGTAACAGACTTGGACAACATAGATAGTAGACATTATCAAGCCGAAAACCTTTGTTTCTCATAAAACCAAAAAACTCAAAAAAATCAATTACATTTCCTAAAACGGAAATTTGTAAACAAGTAAAACAACCCACAAACAAGTAAAATAATATTATGAATAAAAATATTAAAAAGACGAAAGACTGTTCGTCTAGACCCTATTGACCCCATGAGGTATGTCTGGAATATCCGAGATAGACCATAGTCTCCTTTCCATCTGAACCGTAAAGGGTCTTTAGTCCACATATACCTCAAAGCATATATATATACACAGAGTGAGATAACAGTCACCATGACTCCGTCTTCAGCAAAGTCGAGTCTATTGCTTGATCTCTTCACGAGGGGTGAGAACGACAACGCTTTGAAGAGCAGATATGCTCCACAGGTCAACATTAAACACAAATCTAAGAAGCATGTAGAAATGTTAAAAGATAACAACACTGTGTTATCGCATAATAAAGAGAACCATCCTGTTTATAGTGAAGACAATGAAAATGAAGAAAATTACGAGGCAGATTTTGATATTGACGATGAAGGCATAAATATTCCCGTAGTACACAATGGTATAAGATCCAATGAAAGTCGGCCTATTCAGCCAATTAAAAAGAAGTCGGACGAATTCAATTCCAAGTTCAGTATTGTTAGACAAATAGGTAATGGAGGTTACGCATCTGTTTATTTAGCAAAGTCTAAAATCAATGGGAAACTTGTAGCAATTAAGCAAGTTGAAAAAGTCAAATCCGAGTTCTATAAAGATAAAATTGAATCTATTCAAAATGAAATTGGAGTGTTACAATATCTTAAAAATCAAAAAGGTTTTTCTGAAAAAATAGTGGATTACTTAGAAGATATCACTACTTCCAAATCAATCAATTTGATCTTAGAATACAGTGAGTTTAATTCTCTTAGGTACATGTACAAAAACACATACAAGAATCATGAAGGAATACCAGAAGCAAAGTGTAAAGTATTTATGAAACAAGTTATAGAAGGAGTACAATATTTACATGAAAATGGAGTGATTCACAAGGATATAAAAGCAGCCAATATCTTAATCCATGATACACAATACAATATCAAGATATGTGATTTTGGAATATCAGTATATCATAATCCATTATACCCAGAAGAACTAATAAATACAAATTCTGAAGGATCACCATACTGGATGTCACCAGAAATAATAAAAATGCATAAAATTGGTTTCAGATCCGATGTTTGGTCGATAGGTGCAACAACTTTAGAAATTTTGACAAAATTACCACCATTTGGCAAATACACGTATCAAAGTGCTTCTCATTCAATTGGATCTAATAAAACTATTGAAATGCCTTCTTTTGAAATAGCTAGTGATTCTTGCATTGAATTTATGAAAAGTTGCTTCACCTATGATTATTATAGCAGGCCAAGCTGTAAAGAGTTACTAAAACATAAATGGTTCACTGAACAAGAGCTTAATTTTACAAACAATCTTCCTCCTCAAGATGATGAAGAAAATCTTGATTTGGATGATGACGATGATTTTGAAGATGCTGAGGAAGTAATCATCTCAAAAGTCGCAAAATATCAAGACAAAAAGAATGACGTTTATGAAAATTTTTGCATACTCCAAAAAGAATTAATGAACTATAGTCAAATGCCCAATATGAAAACAATCAACGACTCATGCAATAAACTGAATCTAATCTTTGAAAATGAGTCAATTAAAACACTGGTTTTCCAAAATATAACCAATTCAAATTTCCACTTGAGGTTTTTTTCAAAGTTACATAGCAAAACCAGCAAGCTGAACCAATTAATGATTGAGTATTTTAAATCCAATGAGGTTGAATTTCATAAATTTTTAGCTATAGGTGGACTAACCACTGTGGATATTAGACAATTTCAGCAATTGATAGAGGCAAATATACAGGCATTTGCCATCAGTGGTGGTATTCCAAGATTGATTGAAATGCTTAGAAATAACGATTCACCAGATATAGCTATTCAGTTACTATGGAAACTCATTGAGACTGATAGTATTTATGAAGCTACTATAACTGCATCAATGATTTTTTCCACGGATGTAATGAATAGTCTGTTGCAATTGGTTACAAGGAATAGCAATAGTAATTCTGTAAAAGAATTAGAGAATTTGAGTATGTTAATTAAAATATTGAACAAAGCCCATCAAGAAGATATAAACTCTCAATTTGTTGAGCTTTCTCTAAATTTATTTGAGATTACTCATGAAACAACTTTAATCAAAAAAATATTAAGTCATAAATCAATCAATGTTTTTGATGGATATAAATTCTACGACAAAATCATAGCAGCAGCATTTAAAGATGAAATTAGCAGCTTGTTGTTATCCAACTACACCATTTATCAGGGCAAACTTATAAACTCAATTCCTAAATTAATCAAAGCATATCACACAAATCCCAACTCAACCAATTTAATTAACATTTTTAACAAACTTATTGCCGATTGCGATCAACTGAGAACAGACTATAATAATCAATTGATTGTATGTCAAGTGAAAATAATGAAAAGGCATAAAGGATCATTAATTCTTCCTTGTTTCAAGTCATTGGTGAAACTAATTAAGAATGACAAAGGAAGATTGCTTTATCTAGATTCAGATTTGGTTAGTTCTATTGTCGACTTAATTGAGGCCAATTGCAAAAATAAGCAGTTCATGGCACTGGCAATGGATTTGATCAGGACTCTGGCAAAGAAACAAGAATGCCCATTATTGTATACTTTACAATCTAGGTCTAATAATCACACGAGCCATGATCGTCGATACCACGCCGAGATGGCTCCATTGCTGGCTCTGATAGACAAGCACAGCTACGGTCACCTTCCATCATTTTCAACTTCTTCTTCATCTTCGTCATCCCCTCCCGCATCCCAGTAACTTTACAGCTTTCTGTCACAAATCATATAATACTTACTATAAAGCCTTCTTTCCCCGGCCGGAAAAACCGCACCGCAGCCACAATGCAAAGAAAAAGAAAAGAAGCGCTTAAGAAAAAAATAAAAAAAAATTTAAAAAAAAAAAAACTTCACCTGCATGAAATGGAATGATTTAAATAAACCGAAAACACCTCTTATGACCTACTTCTTTCCTCCTGTATAATACCTATTTGTATAATATATACATCATACCCGTCTATACTTTGTATTTTATATACCCCTGACTTCAAGCGTGGGCTAGTCAAACTGTTTAATACATCTTTTGATAATCAATCAACTAATCCCCACACTAAAACAGACGTCATGCTTTATGTCAACAAAAGAAGAAAGAGTAATTTGCTCGAGACTCCACAATTAAGTTTAATCAAGAGCAAACAGCAAACGCATAGAAAGAAAGTTGTATTTGAGTCACTTACGGATTCAATTATAGTTAATATTCTATCATATTTGAACTTGAATGATGTTTTACAAATGAGACAAGTTAATCGTAGGTTTAACAATTTAAGTTATCGTGTCATGTTTCGCAATTTACAAATTTTGAAATACGCTCAATTTTATACCTTGGAAGAAATAGTTCAAGAATTGAAGATTTATGATAACATAAATCAATTTGGAACGATAATAAATACCAATCTTAGTTTTTTAAGGGTTGCATTGATGATTTTAGAAAATTCTGATGCTAATGGTATTGAATTATCCCAATATATTAATGAATTAAGTTTTGGCGATTTACAAAAAAACGTAAAGTTCAAAAACATTTATTATGAAGAGTCAAACAACAATAACTCTTATACAAAATTATTGAATAGCAAGAAGAATAATTATATTTGGGATGATAAGATTCAAAATATACTTACTGAAAATAAAATTGATTATCCTTTAATTTCAAATGATTTAACGAATTACGATGTCTTGCAAATGCTTTTGAGCAAGACTAACCATTTAACTACATTATACATTCCATCATTACCTATCTCTCAAGCACTCAACTTGAGGTTTCCATCATCTTTAAAACATTTAACATTAGCATTAAGAGATAACGACATGAATGAACTCGCATTTAACGACACTAATACACTTGATAATTTCAAATTACACAGCTTGCATATAAAATTCGAAAAAAATACAAACCAACAATTATCTCAACTTGGTCAATACTTAATAAAACCTAATTTGCATACATTGAAGTCGCTTACCTTGGAGTTTGTCAAAACTGAATTTAATGAAATTTTACAAATTGATTGGATCAAAATCTTCGACTTCACTACTACTACTACAAGTACCGCCAACACCGCCAACAAGTTACATTTGAAGAAACTTAAATTGATTGAGTGTTATATCTCCAATAAGCAAGACCAAGTCTTTTCCACCATTGATAACGCAATTGAACTGTCAGAATTGAAAGAATTGAGTTTATCAATTATTGAATCCTGTAATTCAATAAACAAATCATTAATCAATTACTTCAAATTACCCAAATTGACCAAACTAGAAATAAAACCCACAAAGATGAACTACGCTAAGCAATTGAGCAACTTGATCACTTTCTTAAAAACAGATGATTTAATTGAACAAATCGAAGACTTAGATCTTCATTTAATTGATGACTCATTGTATTTTTACGGTAATGAAATCAGTGTTAATGGTAATGATGATAATAGCATATCGCAGGAGAGGTCTTTAGTTGATGAGTTAATTGAGATGATTACGACTCAGTGTACTGAGAAGCTAAGATACTTGAGGTTATTTGATGAATTTAAATCAGTTAAATTTGAAAAAGATTTTAAAATCTGGTTACAATTGAATGAGTTAGTAAATTATGAATTGGAAGAAGAGCATGAAATTGATATTGAGTGTATTCATATTGACAAGTTTAAGAATTTAATTGAATCTCATAATAATTATTTGACTTTCCTTGAGAGATTAAACTCTCAAGAAATCAGTATGATTATATTGTATTTGAGAAATTGGTTTGAATCTCCTTTAAACAAATCTTATTTCCATTTACTTAAAAATTTCAAAAAATTCAAAAATTTACAAATCATCTCGGTCCTTGGATTGACTTTCCAGTTTAACAGATATCAAAATTTAGTTGATTTGATTGATTTCAATTACAATAAAGTAGATTTACTTTGCTATATATAAGCGCTATTTAGTTTAGTTTAGTTTAGTTTACTTTCGTTTGTATTTTAGTATCAAATAATATATGATTTTAGTTTATTTTTTTTAAAAAATTTTTGAAATTATCTTAAGACTAGCTTAAAAATTATGGATGGAGTATGTCGTATATATGAGGAGAGGAAAAGCTTAGCAATAGAAATTGAGGAAAGGTAATAAATAAAATAAAAGAAAGGCAAGTTGAACAAACGAATGAGAAGACATAATTCATAGTTAAAGATGAACGATTTTATGTACGTATGTATAAGTAGCAAGCAAAAATAATTGAAAATAAATTTTTTTTAAAAGCTTTTATAAGCTTTTTAACTTTTTAGTTAGTTAGTAATTGAATAAATTTGGAAATAAAGCTAATTTTTATTAAACAATTGATAATTTTTAAACATTAAAATATCATCAATTGCTGGATTTTTTTCAAGGTTCAAACTTTGAGTCTTTCTGTGTGACCTCGTAAACATTGTCGGAGTAGCTGTTGTTGTAGTAGAAGTAGTAGTGGTATTAATATTGCTATTATTGTTATTAGTAGTAGTAGTAGTAGTACTGGATGTGTTTATCACAGAAGATGACGACAAGTCTGTCATTGAGTTTGAATTTGCAGAAATTAAATTATTTTCTCTTGTTTCAGTCATATATTTGTCCCATCTTATTCTTGGGGACATAAAGATATTGATTGGTCTTGGAATCTCATTAAGTACTTTAGTATCATATAGTAATGTTGGATTCTGTAATAATTTGACTTTCATATCATTTAATTTGTTTATATCGTTTAAGCATTCATCTTTTTGCTTCTTCAAAAGTGAAATAGTGGAAATTAATGAAAGGTAATCTGGATTTTTTTCCAATTCATTTAATTGCTTGCTATTATTATTATTATCTAATTCATTGTATAAGGACGTATCGGGAGTAGTGATTGAAGAAGGCACACTTGAGTTTGAGATTGATTCTGATGGAGATATAGATCTGTTTCTTTTCAAACTTGAGTCACTTTCACTTGTATGTGTATATTCACTCTCAGTATCTAATATTTCATTGAGTTCAACAGCTGCTGCTGCTGCGGCAGCAGCAGGATCAGAGACGTCATCTGACTCGTCCAGTTTCCTCTTTTTGCTGTTGTTGTCACCCTGATTAACACCAAGCATACCAGCAGTGTTATCTATATCACTATGAGTCTTGGATGTTGATAAGTGGTTCTGCTGGCTCTGGTTAAGTGTCGTGGTTGACATATCGGATATATTAAATGGGGGATTTTTGGAAGGGGATGAAATATCGAGGTAATAATGTGTGGTCTGGGCGGGATCTGTCTTGGTTGACAGATAGACGATAAGCGTGAGTTGAGTGTAGTGGGCAAGTGTGACTTAGGCAACAGAGATAGAAAGCAATTTGCTGGATGCGCTGGATATGTAAATAACAAGTATAGTAATATATATATATATATATACATGTGTGTGAGCAAACAACTAGCGGCGACAGTGGATGAAGACAGGATGAAAAGTGGATAGTGGATATGCAGTGAGGGATAGTGGGCAATTCCGGAGAGAAGAGAAAGCGTGGTGAATCTCACTTCCACTGCCTCTCCTGCCTCTCACTGCCTGAAAGTCGAGAGAAAGTCCAGCCATACATAGAAAGGAGAGGCAGAGAGAGGCAGATTGCTCTCTTATTGCTCTCTTGACACTATCTCGGCCCGTCAGCCACGCCTCTACTCCCCTGTGCAAATCTCTATTATTGGGTGTGGCTGGGGTGTATAGGTGTGGCGGCGCTACTTATTTTATTTAATTTTATTTACTCGTCGATCGTCTAGTGATTGTCACGTGGAAGACGACGACAAGTGTGAACCTCTCTTTCCTCCTTTGTGGTACACTGGTGTACTGGTGTTTTCTATTCTTTCTTAAAACAACATATTACTGCTCTATTCTGTATACTCTTGTTATGACTATTTAAGACAACCTCTTCACGGTTCTCAATGTTTTTTTTGCTATGCATATTTGTTACTTTGTTACTTTGCAATTTCAAATAAGTGCATAACATACGATCAATGTCCTTTTTGAGTCACAAGGGTGTCTCAATTGCTCCCTCACCAAGACGAGAGGTCAAGTTTTTGGACTTACCTTTCGAAATACATATTCTGATCCTTGATAATCTTTCTCCAGTGGATTTGATGGCTACCATTCTTATTGATGGGCTTGCACCTGCTGCATTGTACGTGCAATCAAGACTTAATTACAATTGGTCTGTGACACTCCATAGTGATCGTTATAAACATGTCGATGATTACAACAATGACTTTTCAAAAGATTTTTTCTGGTATGATGCATTTCATCAGTCACCTCCTTCTCCTTTTTTTTGGACGGTAGTAAGTCTTTCATTTGACTCTACACAATTCTGCGTTTTCAATGAAGTCTTATCTAAACATAAGCTTGTTAACAAAATCAAAAATATACGCTTAATTATTCAAAATGAAATCGATTTTTGCTTTTATTTTTATCTATACTCCGATGCATCCAAAAAAGTATATAACTGTATGTCCAAATGGATTAATAATGTTGAGACACTAACCATTTCATTTGGTAAAACATTTATTACATTAGACTTCTTGCAATTTGTATATGCTTTCCACAACCCTAGAAATTTTTTGAGATGTGAATTTTTTCATTGCGCAATTGACGGATGGGCTGACAAATCCGCAAACACTGAAACATCAATTTTAACTTCAAGACACCACAGCATTTCCAACTTTTTTTACAAACAAATTGAAGTTAATCCTGATTTCTTTGCGGGAATAAAAGAATTAACAATGGATTCACTTTCTGGTGTCAAATACGAAAACCTTATTATAAACCCAATACTAATTACAGACTATCTATTTTTGATAGATCCTCCTTTCAATTTTTTTGAAGCTTTTTCGGGACTAAAAAAAATAAGGTTGAACAAGATCATATTTAGAGGAAATAGCTTGTTTAGACCTACTTGGCCAAACATACAATTCTTGGAAATATTTGATACGCAAAGTGTAGGACCCATTGATTTAGTATTTATGAAACGCTTAAAGGTATTAGTTATACAGCACCTTTCCTGTCCAGCTATCAACAACATCAGAAGTAAGTTGGAAACATGCTTAATTAATAACTTTCCACATACATCAGCTACCGGGGCAAATGCTCTTTCATCCAAGACATTTACAGAATTAAGATACTTGTCACTAATAAATGTCAATGTGGATTTCAATGAAAATGTCACACCAGCTACATTATTTCCTAACCTTAAACAGCTTGAAATTGGTAAAAGTATATATATACAGCTTAATAAGTTAGGAAATAATGGACATTTTAGTTCGCCCGTATGGAGGCCCAAAATTCAGCTATTTCCTAAGTCTCTAGAATCCCTTGGTATATCTGGATTTGAAGGAGGATATTTAGATTTGCGTGAGCTGACTAACGTTAAAATTGTGAAATTTAGTGTTTATCCTTTCTTCTTTGACAATTGGAATTGCAAAATCACTAAATTACATTTACAAAACATGCGTGTTGTTGAGTGGCCAACATCAGACCAGTATTTTTTTTCTATACCAGGATCAGTTGAAGAATTAACGTTCTCTAAAATGGTAAAATATGGCGAAATAAGATATGCTTCAAATAACTGTATGCTCAAATTAGTAAGGGTTGTGGATTGTAAAGAAGCCTTTGTAGAGTGTTTAAGAGAACAGTTTGAGAAGAACAGTGTGGTGTCCAAAAGGTTAGAAATGGTAGAAAATGATGAAAAGAATAATATATGGCTGTTTCACTTTACTGATATTTTGTAACACTTATCATTCTCGTAATATGTTTATATGGTGCTGTGTAAAAAATAAACTATTATATAACAAAAAAAATAAACATTCGATGATCTGTTTAAGTTGACCAAATAAAAGTACATATTTTTTTCCAAAATCTTTTTTTCTTCTTTTTGACGACATCTTTTTTTTTGGCTTTTTTTTTCTTTTAATGTATACAAAACTAAACCTATTTTTTTTTTTGCAATGCTGGACATTCAATGTGATGAAGAAAAGTCAATTTCTTCTGTATCAACGTCTCAAACATCTTTATGTTGTGGGGCTTCCTATGAGACCCTTGTCGCTAATCAAGCGTCAGCATCATCAACTCTGACTGATGTCAAACAGACCACCACACTAATTTCATTTAACTCATTTGATGAAATAGTCAATGAAGTTAACCAGATGATACTTGAAATGATCCCTACAGTGGAACTTATTCTGACTCAGTCTATCCCACAACTATCACAAATTGCAGCTAATGAATTTTGTCGCCGCGGTAGAACTTTGGTTATTGGTGAAGTTCCTTTCCAGCATTATAAAGTAGGTTCTGTTCATAATTATGAGAAAGAATGGTGGGAAGTATTACATTCGCGTGACACCAATAGTCATAATATTGATATCTTAGCACAAGGTAAGCAATTTGATTATTTGAATAAAACCTTGACTGAAGTAAAGCTTAACCAAAAGATAAAAACACTTCATTTGATCTTATCTCATAGAGATAATTTTTTTTATTTAAAAAGATGTGATAAAGAAGTGAAAAGATTATATGAGAAAATTATTGACTGGAGCTGGAACATTGAAACAATAATGATTTCCAATGGTGAAAAATTTATTACTTTGCCTATTGATCAGTTTGTCTTTTGCTTCAAGTATGTTAATGGAGCATCGGTAACAGATAACAATAAAGATAAGAATCTTCATCTTTTATTTTTCCATTTTCCACATATACCAAAAGCTTTACAATACAACAACACATACCAACTACTACTTGATTCTATGCCAGAATTATCCAATGCTGCAGTTGATAACTTTTATGAAGAAAAATATTCAACTTTTCCTGAATTTTATAATGACATTGAAGGCATTTCAATAGATTTAATGTTCAATATTTCAGCTAACATAAATGACGATTGGGAGTTGAAAAGATTGAAATTTTACCATATAATGACAAGTGATTTCCAAATTTGGATGACCGATCCTAATATTCACTTAATAGATATGCACTTTCACAACCTCAAACAAATTACACTACAAAATTTATCTTTTAAAGAAAAATCCTTGAGTCCTAGATTTTTTAGGGTACAGGAATTACGTTTATATAACATCAAATCTAAGAAGTTGATTGAATTGGGACATTTACCCAATTTGAGAGTATTAATTGCAAAAAATATCAAATGTGAGCATATTCTTCATATTGATCACAGGTCAAAATTTATTGACATATCGGGCTCTAAGTCAAATAAAAAGCCAATATGCGTTACAGATTTATACAACGGTACTGTTTTTCCCAACTTGTTATACTTGTCCCTCGAAAATGTTTCACCAGAATTCATGTATCCTAATACGCCTAGAAGACTGTTTCCCAATCTGAGAACCTTGACGATAGATGAGCTTTTATTTTCTAGAATTCAATATCTTGCTGGCGACCCTCATAGTTATTACTGGTACGGCAAAAAGGCAATCCTTCCAGTAAATCTGAATTGTTTACATTTTACAAACCTAAAGCAATTTAAAGGTAACTTAGAACTTACAGAGTGGGGCTCAAAGCTGAAACTCAAAATCTCTAATTCAATAATAAACCCAGATTTCATTAAGACTCATGTTCTGTGTTCCGAAATTTGCCTTGAGAATGTCAAACTTCATTCGACTAAACAGAAAAAAAAATCCTTTGAAGTTGGTGATAAGACCAAAAATTTGACTATTATCTCATTGAAACAAGGATTCCGGATCACCTTTGATCAATGGTCAGTTTTAGAGACTATCACTATTGTTAATTCAACTTACAATATGGAAAAGGACAAAAGCTTTGTTGAATCACTTATGGATGGCTCTAGAAATGTTGAGTGTGTTCTTGAAGATCCATATAATTGTCATTTATACTTTACAAAAAACAGTTCTCCAATTAATACTCTTTATATGTAATTAGCTGGGAAAAAAAATACAAATGCAAATTTAAAACTATATGTTTCTAAACTTTAGGTAAGTTGTCTTTAACAAATTGGTAAACTTTACTCACCTCATCAGGACAAGTTGAATGTCCCATACCATTATATTTGAAAAACTTTATATTCTCAAACCCTACTTTAGATCTGTAATAATCTCTAGTTAACAGTCCAACGTTATATGCAATCACAGGGTCACTGGTACCATGAAATTGTACGATTGGTGTTTCTTTATTGGTACTCACTAAGTCTTTTTCTAAGTCAATTGGCGTAGGTATAAATCCAGACATGATAATACCACCAGCAAGTTTATACTTAGATGTGGCTAAAGTAGCATAGGATACAGCACCACCTTGACTGAAACCACCGATCATTATTCTTTCAGGCTTGATACCCTTGGACGATTGTAACTCAATCAATTCTTCCATTGTTTTCAAAGTCTTCTTAAAGCCCTCATAATCACCTTTGATATGCATTAATTCCTCGTAATCATCAGCAGATTTACCTAATTCATATACGTCGAACCAACCAGGCATAGGATACCCGCCGTTACAACTAATGGGAATGACTGGGGCATCAGGCAAGACAAACTCAATATGCTCGTAGGATGATTTATCTGGACCTGATTGCATTGATGTAACCATACTTCTGAAATCTGATCCAGATGCACCTAATCCATGCACAATTATAAGAGATGCAGTAGCGGGCTCTTTCAATGCCGGTATAACGGTAAGCTTAGGAAGTTTAGATAGTAATGACATGTTGATATCCTGCTATATATCGAAATCAACAATGATTTTTATGTAATACTCTGTGAGATCTAATAAAACCAAGATTTGATTTAATTTATATATGTTATGCTTTGTTTTACATTTTATTTACCAATTACTAATGATTCCAATGACTCCCTTAGTAATTGCCCAAAAAAATTAGTAAAGTTCGTGCACGGGTTTTTGTAATATTTACAACATTTAAATTTTGTTGTGTAGTATAGTGAGTTATTATAAAATATGGTTGAAAACTTATAATAAACAACTAGGTGCCCTAAAGCTACCATTAAACAGACCATAATATATTTAAAAGATGGCTCCAAGCGAAAAGAACAGAATCATTGCATGAAAATAATCGTGAAAAATTGGAGGTAGTAGATCTGTTGATCTTTTTAAATCCAAATTTAAATTCTGTTTATTTAAAAATAAATAGCTGGCAACTTTCCCAATTTATTGAAAAAGATTTAATCTTGCTTTCTTTGTGTTTTTTTTCATCCACTAGAAAAAGCAATCATTACTACACAGAAATTACTACAGAACTAATGTTATCATTAAAATCATCGGATTGCAATTCACCCATCGATAACCAAGCGTTTATCCAATCTTTGAGAATCAAAGGAAAGCCGGTGTACCGTTATGTAGACTTATCTAATGCTGAAAAACTAGCATTAGTTGACGAAGTCAGTTTCGGAGACTTGATCAAATTGCTGATTATCCCCGAGTTTAACGATTATGCTCGTCATAGAATGTCCAAATTAAACATCACTATTTACATCGCTCAAGATGAAGAGTGTGTTACAAAATTACCTAATTTTAATCTGTTGCCAAACTGCGAGGAAGTTATTATTGCTGGTTCAGCAGCACATAGACAGCTCACATATATTTTGAAAAGAGTCAATTTAGTAGGAAATTGTCGCCAATTGGCCATATTACTTAACAATAATGACGATTTCTTTTTATCTGAAACATGTTGTGATGAAATGGAGGAACTATATCGTTTAGTCTGCGATTATCAAAAGAATTTCGATGAAGTTGCAATTACAACAACCGAGCGTAAGCCAAGGACAGCAGTTTTCCCATTCAATTTTTATGCTTCATGCTGTGACATTGAATATGGAGAAGAATACCAATCTGCTAAATCTGAACCAGAAAGCCCTATATATTGTGCTGCTGATGTATTTACAGAGATTAAACCCAAACCATTCATCCCAGAACTACCATTCACTATAACCAAAAATGAAATTAATTTTGAAGATTCATTTTCTGAGCTTTTTAAAGTCTGGGGAACAGGATATAACAGACTTTGGGAGGGGAAATTATCTTATTTTGAAAATATTACTACGATAAGATTGAATGTTTTGAACAAAGACTTGAACAATTTACACTTCTTGACTAACTTCAAAAATCTGAAAAAATTGACACTGTGCGATAAGACAGGAACAGAATGGGTTAGCAATGCTTTTCCCATGATTGATTTCAAAGAATTTAAAAAACTTGAGGTTCTGGGATTGTCACAAATAAAATTTGATAATGAATTTCAACCTATAATACCATCGGTAAAGACATTGGTCTTAGCTGATTCATTTATTAAGCGTGTTGATCTCAGTAAAGCCAAGATCTTGGAAGCAATAATTTGTGATCAAATCAAAGCCCCCTATTGTGTTGTTCGTGGACTTAACCCTTTGACATTAAAAGAGATCAAGTGCCTAAATGGAAGATACAGGGTGGTTATTTTAGATAAAGTCTTTACAAAGTTTAGAAAATTACAAATTGACGGTTCCATTTGGAAAGGTACTTCATGGAGCACCATTAAACATACTTTTCCTCATGCTAAAAGTATAATATGCCATGAGTTATGCGACATGTCATCTAAAAATTTTTGGGGGCCTGATCCAAACGGATATAGCTGGTTTGAAAACATTACTAAATAAATATATATTATTATTTACTTGTACATAGAAACTAATGAAAAAAAACAAAAATAACAAAATATGAATGACACACAGTAAATAAGATCAAAGCAAGATCAGATTGAGTTTTTCGGTTTGCGATTTACTTTTTTTTTTTCTCAAAACAATGTTCTGTTCTATGCAGTGCAGCATAAATAAGTCAAGGTGTACCCAATAGACAGTTATTTTTTAAATATCGGCAAGGAAATCTTTAATTATAAACCCACACCCAAGTGTTCTCTTCGCAAAAAGCCAAGAAACCATAACTAACAACAATTGCTAGCAAATCATGAGTGCTGAACCACAATTAGCATTACCTTGTCCTCCAATCCCAGCATTCAGAGCATTACCAACTGAAATAAAATTACAAATTGTTGATGAATTATCTCCGTTTGAATGGCTTAAGTTGCTAATTATTTCAGAATATAAAGATATTGCAAATTATAAGCTTCATAGCTTACATCAGGAATTCACTATTAGTTTGATCCAAACAATTAAACAATTCGAGTATCATCCTAATATTCGCCAATATAGATCAACTAACCGTGATGATGGATTTTTTCAAGCTTTAATGAACAGTAAAGAGCATCTCTCTCTACATTCCATATTGTCATCCAAGGAGACTCGTCTTCCTGGAAAAAAGAGAAAATTAATGATTCAAGTCGATAGATTAGAAGATATGTTTTTAAATCCTCGTTGTTCTTCAAGCATGAACGAAATATATTATTCAATTACAGAGTATGTGAACAATATCGATGAAGTGATTATTTGTGCTGGGGTAACTGGCTCAAATGACCAATTTGTAAGTTTTCCTATCAATGCTTTTGTCAGATTATGTGAAATGAAGTTAAATCCATGGTCTGGATCATTTGATTTTGATGATGAAGTATTTATTCCTCCTTTTCCCAAATATTTTATTGACGAGGGTAAGAAAATTAAGATAGGTAGCGATTATCTTGCAATTATGACATTTATGGATTTCTTCCACAATGCTACCAATGAAAGATGTGAATATGAACATCTTTTACAATATGATAAGGTAGAAAGTCTTTCATTTGAAATTAATGAGCAGAATTATGGATTAGCTCCTTATTTTCTTGAAAAATTTCCTAATTTGAAGCAATTGGAAATATACGATCACACAGGCATAGTTTGGGATTTACAAATTTTTGCAGGAATGAAAGTCGACAAATTACAAAGTTTAGACAAATTAGTTATTGCATTCAGTAATTTTAAAGATAAATTTAGACCAAATTACCCTCATTTGAAAAACTTGACGATGAACAATATTAATTGTAAAGCTGTTGAGCTCACCGAAATGAAAAGTTTAACACATGTCCGTGGGAATTTTTACACACCGGGGAAGATATTTGTGTATGGTATCAATGCACCTACCATTAGATCTATTTGTTTTTTTGGATCTTTATTTCGTGTATTTATGGAAGAAATTTATCCTAATTTACGTGTTTTAAGAATTTCAGGATTGATTTGTCATAGAGAAATAGGTACGATGGATTCTGTTGTTGTGATGCCAGATTTAGAACCTACCGGTAATAATATCTTTTCATACCGTTATTAAATACTGCAAAAAGTTGAGTTCAACAGAAAAAGAGACTTTTAATAAAACTGTAGTTAGAAATATGTACATAGATTATTTTATAAGTAATCAAAATAAAAAAAATAAATAAATAACAAAAAACAATTATATGCAAGAGTAGAGAGTAAAATTAAGTTGGTCATTTTTATTCAGTTGGTTTGGAAGATTTAGGAGGTATAGCTTTGGTATTATCAGGATACAAAATGTCATCAATACTCTTTGAATTTTTCTTTGTAGATGGTTTCATATTAGGATCAATATATTTTTTAAGCTTGTCAATATCTTCAATCATAAGTTTCCCCTGAGCTTTGAATCTCCAACCAAATCCAAGTTCATTTTTCAACTTCTGTTCATTTTTTTTTCTTTCTTCAATTAAGATCTTATATCTATCATCGTATTTAATCGCGAGTTCGGCTTCTTTAACGGATTCTTTACCGAGAAGCATATCAAATACACGTCCATCACCCCAAAAGAAACCTTTACGATCTATAATCCATGGCATTTTATTTCCTTTTTCAAACATAAAGAAAAAGAAAGAAGAGCGATCAGATGTTCCATAAAATCCATTTCCTGTAAAAATTCTACCTTTAGGATGTCTAGTTAATGATGAAGTAGGTAATGTAATTAGTGGGGTAGGCTTATAAGGTAAATTAGGATGAGTTGAAAATCTTATATGTGAATCATCAATTTTTTTAGAAGTAGAAGGAATAAACCACATTCTACGAACCAATTTTTGAGGGATAGCTAAGAAAACCATTGAAACAAACAAAGGACCTGAAGCTAACAATAAGGTTAATGCAGAATGTGCAACATATGTGATTTTTAACATATTTTCATTTAAATTGTTTTCATTAGTATTGTATAATTCATTTGCAAAACTGAATCCGATGTGTAAAGTATTAATAGCATATACTAAAAACACTAGAGAAAAACAATAACAAAAGACAAAATATAAACGATGAGATTCGGATTCGTAAATCAATTCTGGTGTTCCTGCAGGTTTATGATATAAGATATTAATCATCTTGGATAAGGGCATCTTAGCAGATGGAACGGGCACGCCAGGACGCGGTAAAAGGGTAGATACAGCTTCTTTACTCAAATTTGGAGAGGTGGGGAACCTGTCTTTCATTTCATTCCTCTGGATCATTTCACCTGGTATTCTCTTTAATAAAGATTCATCTGTGGGTTCCCTTGGAGAAGAATAAAATCTTTTTGATTGAGTAGAGAAAAGCGGGGACGATAAAACTATTGACGATAATTGAGGAAGTTTGATTAGTAAATGGTGGGGCCTGAAGATAGAAAAAGACCGTATCGACACCCTAGAGTGCCTTACCAAGAGACCTGGTCCTAACATCTTTAAAAATATGTAGCGTAATACCTTTATAAGTCTCTAGAAATAGAGCTAGACAAAGTACTATAAATATATATAAATAGCTAAATTTATTAAAATGGAAAACTTTTGTATGCATAAACATTTTAAAACCAGTGGTGCACGGATTTATGGAGAACGACGCTAACTGAAGAGTCTTTGTAGCTTTCTTAGCTTTTCACTGTAATAAAGCTTAGTATATTCGTACACATACAGAGAGGGATATATGTATGTATATGTTGCAGAAACCGTTTGAAAAGAGCAGAGACGAGGAATAACTATACAAGCAAGCACGAGACACAATGGGAGTTAGACCAGGACAAGTGAGAGAGGGGAATTTACAAGGGAAGAGGCCAAAGAGTATGATAAATACTACGAAATCATCAGATAGGAGGATGGCAGTGGCTCAACGAGTGTATCATACTAGCGGCAGTGCCAGTAGTATTAGTAGTGGGAACGGATTAAGTGAAGTAGGGTTAGATAAAGATACCATAAATCGTGCAGTTGAGTTGTTAAAACACATTAAAGAGCGAAGAGAATCGCCTGATAACACAGATAAAAGCACAATAAATAATAATAATAATAATAATCATAATAATAAGAATAAAGGTAAAAATAATAACCATAAACAGCAACAGAAGAAGGATAAATTGTTTAGTTTGTTTATAGGTAATTTGTCATTAGAAGTAACTGAAGAGATGATCTTATATAAATTAATTAATTTGCAGATCCCCACTACGGGATTAGAAGATGTTGTCGTTGTGAAGAATAAAGGATACGGATTTATCAAGTACAGTGATCCACGAGAGTATTTAGAGTGTTATAAGCTATTGAACAATAAGTTTATAGGACTCAAACCGGTGACTATCAAGAGATCCACAAACTAAGTTAGTCCAGCCAATCAATCAATCAATCAATCAGCCCCACTACATAACATTATACCTTACGCCTTACACTATAAGCTGTAAGCTATAAGCTATATACTATACATACTGCACATAATACTACATAACACTTATCTATCTAACAAAAGCTGGCTAACTAACCCCTTCAAACCCTTCAAACCCTTACATAAAGTGCAATTTACACAGGCGCAAAAAGAGAAGAATTGCTGCATGATTTGTGCCTCGTGACAATTTATTTATTTCTTTTCTTGCATTTCTTGGTATTTTACTCTTTCCATGCAACCACTGTGATCTTATCTGCTTTGAGCCTCTGTGTGTATATATATGTATATATGTACAAAAATGTGTTTCATCTGTCCATCGTATACATATCTCTCTCTATTTATATATTCATATATATATATATATATGTATAACTATCAGTGAATTGCCATGCCGTCTACATACACCAACAGAGTCTCCTTCAGCAACATTCACCCAGTCTACATCAACCCCTGCAAGCCTCGATGCTACCCCACAAACAATTACGCTTGTCTCAATGACTACCTTAACGATACAACTCCAACTTCCCCCACTAATCACACCTTCACATCTACTACTAAAGACTCTCTATTAAACGCCAATAACAAGAGAAGACTCTCCCATTCCAGCTCTGCATCGTCACAACCTTCAAAGCCTATACTGAAGAACAAAAGTCACAGTGGTGATAATGATGGTGATGCAGCAACCAGCGCCCCAATCAACGCCCACGCCCCCCCTGTGCGTAATTCAGCCTTTAGAAAGAAATCATTAGTTGAGATGACAGATCAAGAGATACTGGCTTTAGATAAACAGTTTCAAACTGGTTCTAAATTTAATGAATTTGATAAAAGTTTTAATTTTAATATTAAAAATAATGAATATTCAATAAATTCTTCTTTTTTCCCTAATGCAGCAGGTAATAATGCATCAAATAATATCACTTATTTCACTGAAAAATTAGATGATTTATTTAATAATTCATACCCTACATCACCTATCTTATCAAATAACTCCACAACATTGGTTAAAAGACATAAAGATTTTTATAACCATAATAATGATCACAATAATGATAGTAAAGAAAATTCAAATGTAATACTCATACTATTGTCCAACAATCCAGCTTCTTTGCTCTCATTAGATTATTACATTAAAAAGCAAGCAAAAAATTACGATACCATAATCTTGGTACAGTCAATTGAAATCCAAGAGACTGAATCATCATCATCTTCATCTTCAAACTCAAATAATGATACTTCTACTACTACTTCCAATAATAATCATAAATCAACAAATTTCAGAAACAATCTTAATTCGATCTCAGAGACTTCTCAAGGGTTATCACTTACACCGATTCATTTGGATGATGAAGTATATAACAATGAAGCTAAATCTTATTCCATAAGTCTTGACCAATCAATGAATTATTTAAATGATTTATTTAATTTATTTGAAGCTAAATTAATCAAATATAATTCTCTTGATTTAAGACTTTCAATTCATTTAGAATTAATCAATTCAAATAACCCAAATAAAGATATTTTAAAGAATTTAATTGATTTGTATCATCCAAATTACGCAATCATTTCAAATTCTATTTTAAAATCTATTATTTCAACTCAAACTAAGATTAAATTATCATCACATTTTTTCCAAAAATCACCAAATTTTCCAATCTTAGAAGTGGATGCATTGGAAGTACCTACAACTCCATCATTTGAAAAAGATCCAAACAAATTATCAATCGATCCATTTGCTGATCCAGGACAACATCATCACCATCATCATGATTCAGATATAGAATCAATAGATTCAAATGATATTGCAATAGGATCATCTTCTTCATCTTGCTCTTTATCTTCATGTGATCCACTTTACAAACCTCATGTATCATCATCGACTTCAAAAAATTCGAAATCATCAACTTCAATTGAATTGAATGTAAATACAACTGATAAACAATTGAAACAATTAATGAATAACCCAATATACCTTAAATTGAATTGTTTTAAAGCATATATTTTTGACTCGAAATCCATCTCCAAATTCTACCTTTCTTTGTCAAATTTGACCAATACTGAACAAAGCTCTTCATTATTATCAGAAGCTACACCAACAACTTCTAATCCTAATGATGCATCATCTTTATCTGTTTCAAGTAGTACACAAATAAGAAAAGTCAAATCTTTGCTTCCACCTTTACAACCATCTGAATCGGATTCAAATGCAAATTATACTACTGATCCATCAAAAATGAGTATAGTTGAGAAATATAATCGTAGAATGAGTATGAATCAGCAAAACAGCCAGAATCAATCTCAACAACAACAACAACCACGTACTAGTGCAAGTATGAAAGTCGATCAAGAACCAAGAAGGAAATCTGAACCCACTTCGAACAATGCAAATAATCACAGTAATAACAATAATAATAATAATGCAAATAATACAACGACTAATGGAATAATTAAATTTTTGAAAAGGTCTTCTATCTCGGGAAAGAAGAAGTAACTGTAGCTAAATACAAACATATACATAACAATACGTAACAATACGTAACATAAATTTAATGATAACTAATACTAAAAATCAAAACTTAAATTTAATAATTAGAAGGGTATTTAAAATCAACAATTTCATGGAAATTTTCTTTAATGGCTCTAGGGCTAACAAAACGAGACAATAAATTAATTGAACCAGCTTTATCATTAGTACCAGACATTCTAGATCCACCAAATGGTTGTTGACCCACTACTGCACCTGTAGATTTATCATTAATGTAAAAATTACCACTTGAATATCTTAATTTCTCTTCAAAATAACGAATAACTGAACGATCATTAGCAAATATAGATCCAGTTAATCCATATATAGTAGATTTATCAATTAATTCTACCAATTCATTCAATTTATTTGAATCATATTTGTAAATTGTTAATACAGGTCCAAAGAATTCAGTGGTTAAAAATTCATGATTTGGATTTGTGGTTTCAATTATAGTAGGTTCAACGTAATAACCTTCAGATTTAGAATATTTACCGCCTTGAATAATTTTTAATTCTGGATCAGATTTAGCAATATCAATATATTTGGATAATTTATCAAATGAAGCTTCATGAATTACAGGTCCCATAAATGTCTTTAAATTAGAAGCAGGATTAGTTGGAATAATTGTAGATGTATGTTGTACTAATTGAGCTTTAAATTCATCGTATACCTTATCGGATACAAAACAACGAGATGTAGCTGAACATTTTTGACCTTGATATTCAAATGCTCCTCTTAATGTATTTAATGCTGCATTTTGTAAAGCACATGATTCATGAATGATATGATAATTTTTACCACCTGTTTCACCAACAACACGTGGGAATTCACGATAAGTATCTTGACTTATATTTTGTGCAATTTTAGAATATATTTCTTTAAATACTTTAGTACTTCCTGTGAAATGTAAAGCTGAAAATTCTCTTGAATTAATAACTTCATCAGTAATAGCAACTGGGTCACCTGGAATGAAATTAATAACGTTTTTAGGTAATCCTGCTTCATGTAAGATCTCCAAGATAATATAGTTGGATAAAATAGATGATGCTGAAGGTTTCCAAATGACGGTATTACCCATTAAAGCAGGAGCACAAATTAAATTAGAAGCAATAGCAGTAAAATTAAAAGGTGTAATTGCATATACAAATCCTTCTAATGGTCTATATTCAATCCTATTCCAAACACCATTAGTTGATTCAACAGGTTGTTGAGCGTATAATTCATTTGCAAATTTAATGTTATATCTTAAGAAATCAGCTAATTCACAAACAGAATCGATTTCAGCTTGATATACATTTTTACCCTGAGATAACATTGTTGAAGCTAAAACTTTGTATCTGTATTTTGTAGTAATTAAATCTGCGGCTTTCCAAAATATAGAAGCACGGTCAATAAATGGCATAGACATCCATTCTTGTTTAGCTTTAATAGTGGCTTCAATTGCATCTTTAACTTGCTGAGTTGAAGTCATTGTGGAGTAAGTAGAAAGTACCTGTTTATGATTGGATGGATTTAGTTGTTTTGTCTTTTGTGATGTGTAGATCTTCTCACCATTGATGATCATAGGAATATCCATTGGCTCATCTGTAAGTTTAAAGATTTGTTCTTGTAAAAGGTCCCAATCTAATTGATCGCCTTTGGCGAATGGTTTTATTGGTTCATTAGCTAATTGCTTTGGAATCTTAAATATAGATAATTGAGCTGCTGAAGTTGAGGTTGATTGAAACCTCCTTGCTGTTGTGGCAAACCTAGTCAGTACTCTGAGCGACATGTTGGATATTCACAGGAAGAGTAAGTATATTCTGCATGAAGCAGTAATAGTTATTCGTTGAAGAATTTTAATGGGTAGATCAGAGCATAAATATATAATAAGTATATTTGTACATGTTCCCCAGAAAACTGCACGGCAGTGCACTCTTGCACTATTAATTTGCAGCGTCAAATGGCAACTCTCAGCGGACTAGAAACTCTGGCTTGCAAGAGGGAAAGTGATAGCGAGCCTGTTTAAACAAGAGACGATCGACGTATGATTCTTAATTCACATGTTCAGATTAGTTTGTGGGGAAAACTAAGAAGGCTTTACATTTATAGTATAAAATGATTTGAAATAGAAGATAACTGGTTTTTATCTTAACCATGTGGTCCCTCTTTTTGGGATAGTATTACTATTATTATTGCCATTATTATTGAGAAAAGCTATATTAAATATACAGTATTATCAAGTTAGCTAAAATGGTAGAGGAGGATATTTTGTATTACAAGTCACAAGATGGTTTGATGTCAATCATAAAGTTCAATCAACCTGATACTTTAAACCCTTTAAATGAGAAACAGTTTTTCAAATTGGGTAATTTTCTAGAGATTGCAGATAATGATCCAGATACCAAGATTACAATGTTATTATCTACGGGGAAATTCTTTTCTTCTGGTGCAAATATCAAATTTATATCTACTTTATCAACTGAAAAAGATTATTCTTTAGAAAATAAACAAAAATTCTTGAATTTGATATCAATTAGAAATATATGGATAACTAATTTATTTAACAATCACAAAAAAGTGTTAATTTGTGGGTTGAATGGACCAGTTATAGGTTTGTCTGCATCTTTAATTTCTTTATGTGATTTCATATACGCTATGAATCCTAAAGTTTATTTATTATTACCATTTAGCAACTTAGGATTGATTAATGAAGGAGGAGTATCAGGCTCGTTGATTCAAAGACTAGGATTGTCTACTACAAACCAAGCGTTGTTAATGTCTAAACCTATACCTGCATCTCAATTACTGAAATTGGGGTTTTTAAATGAAATTTTGGATTTTTCAGATACTGAATCTTTTAATGAATTTTTAATTGAAGATACTAAAAAATCATTCAAGAATCTTGATATGAATTGTATTTTGGAAAATAAAAAATTGGTTAGATCTCAGTTTAATTCTCTTGTTGATAATTCAAATTATATTGAAGGATTACAAGGATTGAATAAATGGTTATCAGGTATTCCACAAACTCGTTTTCAACAAATCTTGTCTAAAGAAAGAAAACATAAATTGTGAGTTATCAATAAAGTTTACGTATATATACATACATACATGCATATATTACTTATTTAATTACTCACTCACTTTGCTTATTTCTTCAAATATGAATTTAATGGCTGTACTTTCTCATCCCAATCAGCTTCATATTCATCTTCATTTCCTTCGTAATCTGACGGCTCATGAACTTGCATTAAAACCGGTAAATTTTTCAATAACTCAGCTTCTTTCTCCTCAGCTGATGTACCACTTGTAGTTTGTGAAAAAGTTAAATTTTTGGTGAAATTCCATGCTATTAAAATACTAACTGCCATTATCACAATACCAAATATACCTGATCTAGTCAATTGCCATCTAAATGATTCGACATCTGAAGTTAACCCACTTTTAAGATTAGTTATAATTTTATTATTCAAGATTTGATTCTTCAAATTTAGTTGTTTAGTTTGTAAATTATTTTCATGTTTAAATTGATTTACTTCTAATTTAATTAAATTATCATTTAACTGAATTTGTGATATACTTTCATCTTGTAAAGTTTGGAATATACGTTTTAAAATAATGGTAGCATTAGTCAATTCAATAAGTGACAATTCTCTAAAATTTGATATGTCCACTTTAATTTCACTTTGAGCAGCCTCAAATAAATAAAATTCGTTTTCAACTTCACTTATAGTAGAATATTTTTTATCCAACCAATTCAATTTTTCAACAAGTGTCATCTTTAACATACTAATTATCAAATTACTTTGCTCAGGCGTGAAACCATTGTTTATTAATTGAGTGTATACCTCGTAAGTGTCTAAAAATGACTCAACAGATATTTTGTTTATGCTCTCATCCATAACACTTCCGGGAGAAGAAGATGACGTGGTATTAGATATCGTTTCGTTTAATTGTTCATTATTATTAACACCACTCTTGGTATCGTCGGCATTCTCAGTATCATCTTTGAATTGTTTAATCTGATGCAAGTCCTTAATGAAGTTCTCATCATCATTAATCTTGTTTAAAGTATCAACTATGTTCAACCCGGTATAACTATTAATATCGTTTTTCAATATCGCATCATTGGAATGGAAAAATCTTGCTGAACTTTTAGATGCATCTTCTTTTTGGTGCAAAGTATTAGTATTTGTCGCCAACGAATGGAAAAATCGACTCATATATATCCTTCTGTAATTACTCGGTTTATTAATACTTATACCATTATTATTATTATTATTATTACTATTCTTGCTGTGTCTGTGAGTCTTTGTCCTTTTCTGTGTATGTGTATGCGTCTGTGTTTGTGCATGTGTTTGTGTTTGTGTATTTGTACTTGTCTTTGAATATGTTTGAATGGGAAAACTATTAAGCTTGGAGAGTATCTCTAACTTCCTGTATTTGCCTAGTTGCAATGTTCGCAGCAACTCACCAGTACCCACGTGAATCATCTCAGAGTCCAATATCTCCCCTGAGGTGTATTGATCAGTAAAGTTTCCTTACTTAATAGGTGTAATAGGTATAATTTGTTGCTAACAACTCTTACTTTTCTGAATATATATATCTATATGTACATGTACAGATATGGTATCTCTTGTTTACTGAGATAAAGCCTGCTAAATCTCCAGCCGGCCAGATACACAATTATCTCGAATTATCGTCGCGTGTTTTCGTGGCTTTGCGTCGATTTCTTGACTTCTTCCTTTATCTTAAAATTAAGAATTAACGTTTAACAGAGGAGATTGAAGGTGGTGATGGTTGCATATATAAGGATAATCAAGAGTTAGTAGATAAGAAGTCATGTCATACGAGGAACTGGTAAGAGGATTTGAGTTTACCAGACTCCTCAATTCGGATCCGCAGACTAAACAAGTCAGCCTTCTAGGAAAAATTCAAGGTAAAGACGCCATTATTTCTTTTGAAAAGACACATTATGAAACAGATCAGGAACAGGGCAATAGTATCTTAAACCTTGTTGAGTCAATGAAGGAAATTGCAAGAAATGACGTATATCACTGGGGTATGGTTACAATGACACAAAATATTAACACTCAACCTACTTCTAAACTTAATATAATTTATCCAGCAACAGACAAGCACATCAAAAAGTTTGACAAGTCAGTTTTGAGAGTTATTAAAGAAACACCCGAAGTATATGAGAAAATAGTTGAGCCATATATTGAGACAATGAAGGGAGATCGGATCCAGTGGGTCAGAAATATCTTGTATCATGGCGTTGAAGCTGATAAATTGATCATTGATAACGATGATTTCTTAGTTTTACCAGATATGAAATGGGATGCAAAGACAATTGAATCATTATACCTTGTAGCTATAGTGAAAAGAGATGATATCTCATCATTACGTGATTTAACTTCAAGTCACATCGATTATTTATCAAGTATAGAAAAGACACTGCGATTAGAGATCCCAAGACATTACCCTCAGATTGAAGCTAATAACTTACGTATATTTGTGCATTACCAACCATCATACTACCACTTTCACATTCATATTGTGAATACCCAACACCCTGGTTTAGGAGACGGCTTAAATGCAGGAAAGGCTTATTTGTTAGACGAAATCATTGATAATTTGAAATTCTTAGGTGAGAAAGGTTACAAACAAAAGACACTCAGTTATGTCTTACCGGAAAAACATGATTTATGGGAGTTAGGTTTGAAGAACTGTACTCTAGACTGACTGTTTGCACTACTATATATATATATATATATATCATCCAATAAACGTATAAACTAATAGACAAATAAACAGAAAGTTACTCATACGCAAATAGTGTAATTTACAAGCCCGCCGCACACCTCTAACCTTATCTTTTCATTAGATTTTGCCAATACAAAATGATTTTTAGTTAAGAAGTAGAAGAAGTAAAACAGGCGAAGAAGAGGCAAGAAAGTAAGAACACAACGGTGAATATCATTTAAATCTTTCAATACCAAAAGCAATGGCGTATGTACTCACAAAAAAAGAACTTTCTTTTCACTATAACCAATTTACTAACTCTAAAAAACCTTTAAACAGTGAACTAGTAGACGTACCCAAATCTCAACTTACACAACAAGATCTACAAGACTTAGAGGATTATGAGTTCAATAATGGTCCAATGAAGATCCTTACTGACTCCGTGGCCTCTAATGCATCTATTTTAGTTTCTTTAAGAAACAATCATAAACTGATAGCTAAAGTTAAAGCATTCGACAGACATTGTAATATGATTTTAGAGAATGTGAAGGAAGTTTGGTATGATAAGAATCCGAATGGTTCAGCTGATAAATTAATGAGAGAAAGATTTGTAAGTAAGATGTTTCTTAGAGGTGACTCTGTGATAATCATACTGAAACATTCAGGTTGATTTTGATTGAGTTAAAAAGAATACTTAATTTGAACTGCATCTTTTCATTATCCCTCACGATTGTACATTTATTTACTTACTTAAACTCGTTTAATTATTTACCGCTTTGCTAGGCCAACTCTACCTATATGTATACTTAATAAATTATTCATTTATCTGTGTTATTTTTTCTGTAACTCACCACTTCGTTATCAACAAGACCCAAAAAGCTCTTAGATTCTTGCAATACAAAAACACGCATTTAGTCGTCAACGAAAAATCTACTCTATGCCAAAAATCATACAGTTTTTTTTTTAAATCATCAAACGTAAAACCCTAAAAATTGGACTGTTTGTTATTGGTCCATAATTGCAATTAAATAGCCATAACCGAAGAGTAACTGGAAAGTAGAGATGTTGAGGGGTATAATTGGATGTCTACGGACATACCAGCCCGTAAAAAGCTCTATCACAAGCCGATGTGGTGGATTTATACCAAATCAACAAAGAAAAAACCATTCTCTCATAATAAACGAATACAAAGGGTATCTCAATTTAGATTTAACAAAGGAAAAGAAAGCCAACCCTATTAAGTTTAGCAATACTCAAGAGTTAAATGATCGAATGTCGAGGATTCCACTTCGAAATTATAGAAACTTTATTATTGTGGCTCATGTAGATCATGGAAAATCAACTTTAAGTGATCGATTATTAGAACATACTGGAGTCGTTAGCCCCGATGACATTAACAAACAAGTGTTGGATAAACTCGATGTCGAGAGGGAAAGGGGTATTACTGTGAAGGCACAAACTGTCTCGATGATTTACAATTACAAAGGTGAAGATTATTTATTTCATTTAGTCGATTCTCCAGGCCATGTGGATTTTAGACTTGAAGTATCAAGATCTTATGCATCATGTCAAGCAGCATTATTGTTAGTTGATGCTTCGGAAGGTATCAAGGCTCAAACAGTGGCGAATTTTTACTTGGCATATTCAATGGACTTAAAACTGCTTCCAGTGATAAATAAAATTGATTTAGATACCGCTGATATTGCTCGTGCCGAAGATCAAATTGAAACTACATTTGAATTACCAAAAGAAGATATAATTCACGTGTCAGCTAAGACAGGCATGAATATAGAATATATTTTACCGATGATCATTGAAAAAACACCTTCACCACCTGCTGATATGTATGATAAAGATAAGCCATTCCGTGCTCAGATTGTCGATTCTTGGTATGACCCTTACGTCGGTGTGATCTTATTGGTTAATATAGTTAATGGTGTAATCAAGAAAAACGACAAGATTGAAAGTTTCAAGACAAAAGAAAAATACGAAGTTAAAGAAGTAGGTATAATGTATCCTAATAGACAACCCATGCCATATTTAAATGCGGGACAAGTGGCATATATTGTACCAGGAATGAAGAATCCTAATGATGCATTTGTAGGAGATACGTTAATGCTTGCAAATGCCAAAGAGAAAATGGAGCCATTAGAAGGGTTTGAAGAACCAAAACCCATGGTATTTGTTGGTGCATTTCCCGCAGATGGAACAGATTTTAAAAAGATGGAAGAGAGTTTAGAACATTTGTTTTTGAATGATAGATCAGTAACTTTGCAACGTGATACCTCGACTGCCTTGGGCCAAGGTTGGAGACTTGGGTTTCTTGGATCTTTACATGCATCAATTTTCAAAGAAAGATTGGAAAAAGAACACGGTAAAAGTTTGATTATTACTGCTCCAACTGTACCATATCTAATTCATTATAGAGACGGTACTGAGAAACTAATCAAGAATCCAGATGATTTTCCCAATGGTAATTCATTAAGTGGAGTAAAAGGATTTAGTGAGCCATTTGTAGAAGCATTAATGACTTTTCCTAGTGAATATACAGGAGCGGTAATGACAATTTGTGACAATAATCGTGGTGTTCAAACTGATGTGCAATACCTGAGTAATGGTCAGACATTGATGAAATATGAGATACCTACAGCTCACCTTATAGACGATTTCTTTGGGAAATTAAAAGGTGCCACAAGAGGATATGCGTCATTAGACTACGAGGAAATAGGATATAAGCAATCAGACATCCATAAACTCGAGCTGTTAGTCAATGGTAATGGTATTGATGCCTTGGCAATGGTAATGCACAAATCCCAAATTGAAAAAAATGCAAGGGAGTTTGTCAAACGTTTAAAAGAATTTTTAAAGATACAACAATTTGAAGTTATAATTCAAGCTAAAGCCGCTGGACGTATAGTTGCCAGAGAGACAATTAAAGCTAGAAGGAAAGACGTTCTTGCCAAATTACATGCGAGTGATATTTCTAGAAGAAAGAAATTACTTGTAAAGCAAAAAGAAGGTAAGAAACAGATGAAGTCGATAGGTAATGTCACTATCTCGAACGATGCTTACCAGTCCTTCTTAAGAAGAGGCTGAAACTTACTCACATAAACGCTTAATCACCTGTCATATACATATACATAGACATAGACATAGACATAGACATAGACATATAGACACATATACATATACATACATACGTACATACATACATACACTCTTGTGAATAATATACAAATCAAACATTGTTAAAATAATCTAAAAGAATGGTCACGTGAGTAAGAAGATTCACTGAGCGGCTCAGGTGCCCGGCTTCTTGGAAATATTTGGTTTTATCATGATTGGAATATAGAGTATGTAGCAAACAAACAAGTCTTGAATGATTTTTAAGATTTGTTAATGTACTCTAGATGTATTTAAGAGAACAGCTCATTGAATTTAGAAAGACGTAAATCATGAGCAGTACTGAAGAAGAATTACAAATTCCGGAGCCTCATGGTTCACTTATGCTTGCATGGCAAGTTAAGAGTAAGTAGATACTAGCAAGACAGAAGAAAATAATAATAGTTTTTACTAAAAAAGTCATGATACTAATTGATAATATTAATTTTACAGACAAACATGTTTTAGTTGTTGGAGGAGGAGATGTTGCAGTTTCTAGAGTAAATCATTTACTTCAAGCCGATGCAAAGATAACTATAGTTGGAAAAGAAATTGATCCAACATTATGGAAATATAAAGATTTAGGATTACTAGAAGCTGTTTATGAGCGTGGTTTTGAAATTGGAGATTTGGAGATGTATGAAAGTCAAGATAATGGTAAGGAGAATATAAAAATGAGTCCAATTAATAATCTTGAAGATATAAGTATTGAAGATATGAAAAAGATTGATGAATATCATAATCAAATGAGATTTGCAATGGTTTTAACAGCTATAAATGATCATGAATTAAGTTCTAAAATATATTATCTTTGTAAATCAAGAAATTTAAATGTTAATATTGCAGATCGACCAAAACAATGTGATTTTTATTTTGGTTCAGTAGTTAGACGTGGTCCATTACAAATTATGATATCAAGTAATGGTAAATCTCCAAGATTGTGTAATAAGCTTAAAACACAATTTTTAGAACCTTTGATAGATAATATTAATGTTGTTGGTGCAATCAGAAGTTTAGAATATATGCGTGGGAAGTTAAGAAATGATGTGTGCCCTGGTGATACTGTTGAGATTATTAAGAGGCGAATGGAATGGAATAAAAACGTTACTGATTTATTTGATGTTGATGGATGGGGGAAATTAAGTATTGAAGATGTTAATTATTTATTAAGTTGTTTTCCTGAAATGCCAGATACTGAAAAATTACAAGACTTAAATTAAAAAGAGTTTAAAATGATAAAGTTAAATAAACATCATATATAGTAGTTATATATATTATGAAGAGTTAATTTAGAAAAGAAAGAAGAAGAAACAAGTATATAAAATAAACAAATAAATAGTTATTTAGTTAGTTGAAGTTGAATAGTTAAGTCAACTAAACTATAAAGTAAATGGAAGTATTCAAAACAAGCAAACCGTTAGGTAAACAGATAGTGTAAAAAAATCAAGAAAAGTATCAAAATAAAGTAAAATTTTAGGTAATGAAAGTGTGTAATATAGAAAGCCATAAATTTGTTAAAAGTCAAAAAAAGTAATTTTTGTGGTTTTAGTTCAAAAAGGAAAAAAAAGAAGATAAAGACAGCCCATTAGTCAGTCATGATTTCAGTCACTATTTTTTTTTTTTTGAGACTGAAGTGTGTATGAGTGAGGTACAAAATAATAATTCGTAATCAGAAGCAAGCAGAACAAAACTAAACAAGACAAGACAAGACAAGACGAGACGAGACGAGACAAGACAAAGGAAAACAATGAAACTAAACCTAAATGAAACATAATTGTAAATGACATGAAATGTAAACTAAAATGAAAAAATAAAATAAAAATATGGGGCAAAAATGATGGAAAAGTGCAACAGTTTTTTTTTATTATTAATAACAAATAAATCATTGAATAAATTCAGAGTTTTCATTATACGAATCATTATCACCAGAAGAAGAAGTATTAGGCATAATACCACCGTTATTAAAGTACATGTACTGTTGTTGTTGTTGAGCTGCAAGAGCAGCAGGATCAGAAGATGAAGGTTGACCTTGTTGTTGATAAGAATGGATATCAACAGATGGATCAAATTGAGCTGCTTGTTGCTGAGCTACCGCTGCTGCATAAGGGTCATAGTACATTGCAGCAGCTGCAGTTGCAGGATGATAATCTATTGATCCTGGTAGTGGGGCTTGTTGTGGAGATAGTTGTTGCTGTTGTTGAGCTTGATGTTGTTGAGCATGTTGCTGTTGAGCTTGTTGTTGTTGTTGTTGTTGCATTGATGAAACGTCGTTAATGATTGAGTTATTACCGAATTCAAAACCTGTACCAGTGGCTGCTGATTGTCTTGATGCAGCAGCAGCAGCAGCTAATAACATTTGTTGTTGACTCATATTTTGTTGACCAAATGGTGGTGGTGGAGGTGGAGGAGCTTGAGTTAATGATGAATTTAAAGAATTTGGATTTGTAAATAAATTTGCTTGTGGATTATTCATATTCATGGGGATATTCATATTCATTGGCATATTCATATTCATGTTCATATTCATTGGGATATTCATATTCATTTGATGATTTAAAGCAGCAGCAGCTGCAGCGGCAGATCTATTTGATGATCTACCCCAACTTAATCTAACTCTTGAACCACCAATAATAAAACCTTGCATTCCAGCAATTGATTGTTCTGCATCTTCTCTTTTTTGAAATTTAACAAAACCACAACCTTTACCTGGTGGAACTTTAACTTGTATAATATTACCAAATGGTTCAAATAATGTTAAAAGTGCTTCTTCTGATACACCAGATGCTAAACCACCAACAAAAACAGTAGTATTATTTGGGTCATTATAAGCTTGAGATAAATTTTGTGAAGAATTGGTATTCACGGAGGAAACTGATGGATCAATAAGACCAACAGTACTACCAGCACTACCATTTGAATTGATTGGAGATGGATAATAACCTGTTAAATAAGCAGCACCGGGAGTACCTTGTTGCTGTTGTTGTTGCTGTTGCTGTTGTTGCTGATGTTGTTGTAATGGAGATTGATGAAGTTGCTGTTGTTGTTGCATGTTAGATACAGCAGCGGCAACTATGGATTGAGCATTTTTATTATAAATTGAATTTTGATGTTTTGGAGTAGCCAAAGCAACTCTAATTTGTCTACCATTTAACCATTTACCATTCATATCAATTAAAGCTTTAGATCTATCATCTTCATTTGTAAATCTTACAAATCCAAAACATCTAGATAATCCACTTGAAGGATCAGTCATAACTCTAACTGTTTTCACCGAATTAAAATGAGATTGAAAGAAACTTAATAAATGAGCTTCAGAAGTTTCAGGAGATAAATCACCAACGAATAAAGAATATTCTGGAGTTTGAGTAATTTGAGTTGATAAAGTTGCAGCATTAGCCCAATTCAATCTAAATACTTTATTATTTGAATTTGGGATAATTGAACCATTTAATGATAAAGCATCTTTAGCATCTTCAAAAGAACTAAATTCTACAAAACAATAACCTGAATGATTGAATTGATTATTTGAAAGGTTATTAAAATTGTTGCCATTATTATTATTGTTATTGTTATTGTTGATCTTAGGTTTAATGATTTTAATCATGACTTGTTTATTTAATGAGTCCCAAATGGAAATTAAATAATCTTCATCCCACCAAGGATCAATATCACCCATCCATAAAGTCTTTGAAGGGACTTGATTATCTGGATTTTCGGGAGGGTTAGGTAGTGGGATGTTATTATTGAGTATATCCTGGCTCAATTGTTGAGACGAGGCGGGAGAAGAAGAAGATGGCGAAGATCCTTGTTGCTGTTGCTGTTGTTGCTGTACAGGCTGCTGTTGCTGTAAAGGCTGTTGTTGATCCATGGAAGAAGAGTAATTATGAGATTTTGAAGGATCATCCTTTGATTCCGAAGAAGTAGGAGTTGTATTATCTTGGAACTCCGACATTAGTGTTTCTTTATTTTATTTTTTTCTTTCGTTGTTGTAAGGCAAAAAGGAACAAATGCAAATGTATGTATGAATCGAGTAGTATGTGAATCGAAAGGCAAGAATTGAATCAAACAAACAAACAAAGAAACAAACAAAAAAGAAAAAAAAATGAACAAATAAGCAGTTAGTTGGGGCAAATGAAAAGTTTTTCAGCAATAAGTAACAAGTAATAAATAACAAGTAACAAGTGATAAGTAGCAAGTAAACTAAAGTAAATGAAAAATCAAATCAGCAAACACAAACAAAAAAAAAAGAGTATGATAGTGTAAGATTATTAGAGAGGGCCAACTTGTATATTCTTTTAACAATTGAATACCTAGATGTTACAATAGAGTAAAGTAAAGTAAAGTCAAGCCAAGTCAGGTGAGGATCAAATCTAATCAAATCAAATCAGTGAGAAAAGACGTTTCCGGAGAGGGCAGGAAAGAAGAAGAAGAAGAAGAAGAAGAAGAGTAGGCTACCGATGACGAAGGCAAGAAAACAATAAGGTGATACAATAGATTATAATGTAATCCAATGTAGTGTTAGCGTGGTGTAGTAGTGCCTTTAACTTGTTGTTATATACTTCCAGAGAGTTGCAGCAAACCTTGTGACGCTAGTATGTAAAACTATAAGAGAAATGGGAATAATAAATCAGTGGAAGAAACAATTACCCAATCAACCAACCAATTAAACGACAAAAGAACTAACTGACTAAGTAAGTAAGCAACTAACTAACTAAGTAAGTAACTAAGTAACTAAAGAGCTAACTAAAACAACTGCCTAGATTAACTAAAGAACCACTCTGTCTACTCTTGCACGCACAACCAAAAATATGTCAAACCCGCAAACTGTCAAATTCAAATTTCTCGTGGGCCCAAAAAGAGCGAGTTTTTTTTGCCTTGGCCTGCCTTGCCTTGCCTTGCTTTGCCTCTTTTTGCTTTGCTTTTAGTTTTATTTTATTATTTTATGATGTCTATAGTTAAGTTTTCGTGTCTTTGTGGCTGGTGCACAGGTGGGTGTACGGGTGTAGTGTTGTATTGATCATTAGGGGCTATTTACACGTTAAACATCAAACATCAAGCATCAAACTGTATTGTATTGTATTGGATTGGGTATTGCAACGCGTCTTCCTTCTAGTGTGGATTGACAGATAGATAATTAGACAGATAGATAGACAGATAAGTGCCACAATGCAGTCACGGGAGGATAAGCTGGCTCAGAGAAGGAGAGGGCTCTCGCAAAGAACCATTTCTATCCCCAACTTCGTGATTGATCCATCTACAACTACTACCACAAGTGCAACAAGTGCAACAAGTGAACCTACTAGAGTTACATATAGGCAGAGGAGAACCAATAGTAGCAGTTTGCTTCCAATTAGCGAAGACCAAGCGCATACGCTTACACCAAAGAGGTTTACCTTTATCCGCAAAGACGCTTCACAGGTGAAAACAGCAAGTAGTAATGATGATGATACTAATCTTAACGATGAGATCACGGCCAATTTGATCAAACACGAGACTCAAGATTTCAATATGAATAATATGAGCAGTGATGCCGATGAAGATGAAACGCAGTCCGAAGGTGAAGGTGGTAATGCAGTTAATCAAGAAACAGATGATGATGAGGATGATGAACGTAAAAAAATGAAAATTGGGAAAGGAAAAGGAAATTTAATTGAAAATGGGAACGAATATATTGAATATATACTTCCTGCTAATGAAGAAGCTGTAGACGTTTTCAAGAAAGAATTTAATTCATTAACTGAAGGTGTGAATTTGTTTTCTTTAGCAAATATGGCTAGTCGTAGAGTATCAATTGAAGAAAGTGATATCTCTAAATCAAGAGGAAGACCACGTACAAGACATTTTCTTACTGATGATACACGTGTAAAGAGAAGAGGTAGACCAAAGATACATCCTATAAAGGATAAAAAACCTGTTGGAAGACCTAAATTACGTGAAACTTCATTAGAAGTTTATCCAGATAAATCTGTTTTAGAATCTACTGAATTAAGAATGTTAAAACAAGTACATTTACATAGAATGAAACATTTAGATTATTTGAAAAAACGTCTTGATGAAGCAGCATATGATTCACAAGAAGCACATGATGCTGAGATGGCTGAAGTTGCTGAATTAGAAGCTCAAGTCGAAGCTGAAGCAGCCGAAGTTGAAGCTAGAGAAGAAGCAGAAGCAGAGGCAGTAGCCGCTTCTCAAAGGCGAGAATATCAAGAACAAGAACAAGAACAAGAAGAAGAAGTAGAAGTAGAAGAAGTGGAAGAAGAACAAGGAGTATCAACATCAACATCAGCTACTACTACAAAGAAAAGAAAAACCAAACCTCGTAAAGACGGGAATCAAATAAAGTTTAAAAAATCAGTTCAAGTTAAATTCAAAAGATTAGCACAAAGACAAAATCGTAAATTAGCAAAGCAAAGAATTATGGCAATTGATGTAATTTCACAAATTTTAAATGATTATTTTAAGAAATTAGAGATTCCGGAAATAACTAATCAAAGTAGTAATAATGAAGATATTGAATTAATTATTAATACATATAAATCATTAGTTTCTAAACATTTTGATTCATTAATTGATTTAAATCTTACAATTGATCATTTATTAAAAGATATAACCAATTCAAATAAACTTAAAAATGATATAAGATTAGATATTTTAAATACTAGATCTTCTTTAAATTCAATTATTTTACAATCAAATCAATTAAGATTAAATCATAAAAAATTAGAAAAATTATATGAATTTAAATCAAATACTTATCAAAGATTACTTAAACTTAAACTTAATATTAAATCATCATCAAATAAGCTAAATGAAAATGAATCTGATGTTATTGAGTATAAGTTAAATCATTTGAATAAAGTAATTAATCCAAATAATGGAATTTTAGCTAAATTAACTAATTTAAATGCTAAATTAGATATAATAAACAATAATTATTAATTATGAGTTTATTTTATTTTATTATATTATATTATATTATATTTATTAGCTTAATTTTTTTTTGCTTTTTGATTTTATAGGCGCACATGGAGAATAAATAACAACTTTTTTACAATATTATATAAATAAAACGAATTTATTAATTAATTGAAATGAAAAGAGAAAGTAAGTAAGTAAGAGGTAATTAATATATAATAGTAGTAATTAATATAAAATAAGAAAAAAAAATTAATTATGATAAAAAATGACAAATCAACAATTGATAGTTTTTGTCAAGGTTAAAAGGAGTCAATAAATAGACACATAGAGACACAAAAGGACAAAAAAAAAACGTTGTAATATAAAAGTCAATCTACTTTAGTTGATTGATTGATTGATTGATTGATTGATTGATTGATTGATTGATTGATTGATTGATTGATTGATTGATTGATTGATTGATTGATTGATTGATTGATTGATTGATTGATTGATTGATTGAT